>SEYY01009514.1:25000-55000 GCA_009176605.1 Armadillidium nasatum | reverse complement strand
TCTGTGATATTGTTTGTTAATAGCTTATAAAGTGCATCCAAGGGATAGGAATTGATGAGTTATGAACGTAATTTCTTCATCGATAAATATCATGTCTGTGATCAACAGGGAACGCAAAAAATATTGAAAATAATATTATGTTTCATGTGGTTAGGATGATCTGAAAAAGCATGTAAGAGCTGGTTGCGTGAAGTAGGCTTTCCATATCTAATTTCTAATTTTTCGTGATTTTGTATAATTAATATGTCCAAAAATGAAATTTTATTAGTATTTTGTGTTTCTATAGTAAATTTAAGTGAAGGGGTCAATTGATTTAACTGTAATAAAAAGTCGTTTAAAGGAAAATTATCGGGCACAATTGCTAAAGCATCGTCAAAATATCTTAACCAAAATTTAAATGTGGGAATCCAACTGACGAGATTGACTTCGAAAAACTCCATATAAAGGTTGGCTATAGCAGGACTTAGGCTTTTGCCCATACTAGTACTATAAATTTGACTATAGAATTTGTTGTTAAAGTTAAATATTCTGCTCCATACATATTTTTATCAATTTAACAATACTTTGTAAAGGAAGTGGCAATGGATGATTATCCAGTTTGTCAGTCAAAAATTCTAAAAAATGAGGGATAGGTATATTGGTAAAAAGGCTGACGACGTCGAAACTTATCAGAATGTGATTTTTTGAGTATTATTACCTATTTTATTCTTAAAATCGGAGCTATTTTTAATATGAGAACGAATGCTAAACGATAGTAGCACCTACGAAATATTAAACGGAAACCCTATCAACTCGCAAACTTACGGTTTTAAAAATCATATAAAAAATTTGTTACCAACAGCCCTTTTCAAAAAACTTTCAAATCCCAACCTCACTCTCCCCTATTTTTATGGAATTCCAAAATTACATAAAGAAAATGTCTCTCTCAGATCAATCATAGCTGTCAAAAATGATAACTTTACCAAATTGAGCAGATGGCTCGCAGATATTTTGGCTCCATTTTTAGGTACTATTTCCAACTCTTTTAACCTTTGACTCAAACTGTAAACAAACGTGATTATGTTATACGTCACCTGAGATGAGTCATAAACATGAAATATCAGGTATTGATGGGAAACGATACAAATAACAGTCACGTGATAATGTTAAGAACAAAATGCCCCATTTGGGTGTAGTGAGTCTAAGTAGATAATAGTATATAAATTTAGTGAGTCATAAATGGAAATTGGATATTGGAATGAGTAAACCACGTGGTTAAGAGAAAATCTACGGAGATGAAAACGACATGGACAGAAATAAAAAATGGGCGCAAACCTTATGCCTAAATTGCCTTAACTTTCATCAGATATGAAAGCATGTTAAATGTGGGAAAAATAATAAACCTTATGACGTCATTTAGTTTAGGGAATGAATATTTCCACGAATTGTAATTCATGTCAGATCTTGGAAGCAAAACCTTCAAAGAAAAGGTATGACGTCAAGAATTTATGATTGTGACGTCACAAACAAGAATCATATTATGATAACTAGTAAAATGTGATAAAGGAAATGTATGACGTCACAGTATTTACATTTCGTGTTTTTAATAAGATTATAAATATATTTTATATTAAAATTATTTCTGAATGATTTTGTTGTTAATGAATATGTAATGAATGAAAATGTGTTTACTTCGGTTTATGAATTCTTGATATTATTATTATTACTTTTTTTTAAATTTAGTGAGTCATAGATGGAAATTGGATATTGGAGTGATGAAACCACGTGGTCAAAAAAAATCTACGGAGATGAAAACGACGTGGACAGAGATAAAAAATGGCGGAACCATAGTGTGGATAATACTATTGTACTAACTTTCATCAGATAGGAAAGCATGTTAAATGTAGGAAAAATAATAAACCCTTTGTAGTAAAAAGAAAAAAGAAAAAAGAAAAAGAAAAAG
Source organism: Armadillidium nasatum (assembly GCA_009176605.1). NCBI lineage: Eukaryota > Metazoa > Arthropoda > Malacostraca > Isopoda > Armadillidiidae > Armadillidium > Armadillidium nasatum. The sequence continues at coordinate 53,058 of SEYY01009514.1, read as the reverse complement.
AAAGAAATAAACTACAGGAAAAAAATTAGGAAAAAATAAAAATAAATAAAGGAAAAAAATAAGAAATAAAAAAGAAAAATAAAATAAAAAAATAAATAAAATATTAAAAAATAGAAAAATAAAAAGAAAAAAGAAAAAAAAAAAAAAGAAATGGAGAAAATAAAAAAAAAGGAAAATTAAAAATTAAAAAACATACATAAAAATGAAAAACAATAAAATTCATATGAAATTAAAAATGAATAAAGATTACAGATGGAATGCTATTTATATAATTAGCTATTAAGTACATAAAGCAGTGAGTTTTAATATTTACTTCATGATTCAACGTCACATTTACAAAACATAGTATCAAGTTTTTATAATATGCTATAATTTTATGAGATAAAGTAGCTGTTATGGATATGATGTTCTACAATGGCACTACATTAATGAAAAAATAATTTCAGATAAGTTAGCTAGTGTTTATAATTCAATATGAAATATAATTGCAAATTATGAATGAATGAAAAGAGAAGGGCTGAAGGATTGGATATGTGAAAATACAAACGTTGAGAAGTTCTAAAGTGAAGGTATAAGGTTTTTAAAACGGTAAAAATAGAAACTGTGAAACTGTAAAGGTTGGAGTGCGTGGAGGCTAAGGAGTTGGGATGTACAAAAAGGGAAAATAACATATGTTGAGTGGATATAGAGTATGTTTATGCTTGTGTTTGATTGTGTATGCGTTTGTGCGTGCATATATAAAAGGATACCGATTTGTGAGTAAATATATGTGTATATGTATCTGAGACTGTGTACGTGATTGTTTAGATATGTTTATATGAACATATGTGTCTGAGAATATGTATATGAACTTGTATTAAAATATATATATATATATATATATATATATATATATATATATATATATATATATATATATATATATATATATATATATATATATATATATATTTTATATATATTTTATATTCTATTCAGGTTGGCAAAGGCCAGAGGCCTACCAAATTCCACCGGAGTTGGGAAAGAACTACCCAGGTCGATGACGACTGACGAGTCCAGACACACGGCGTTTGAAGGTCTGCAAATCTAAGGAAGTTGAGAAAACAGATAAAAGGATTGTGTTCCAGACTTTACCAGTAGAGTATATGTAAGATTGAGCATAGTGGTTAAGTCTGGGGTCGGAGAGTTGGACAGAGAAAGGATGAGGCTGTGTAGAAAGGCGTGTCGCACGAGCTCTTCTCAATGGAGGAAGTATGCGGCGATGGGGTTTAGAAGAGCAGTGTCCGTTGTAATAGCGATAGTAAAGAGAGAGTGACGCTACAATTCGACGGGCAGAAAGAGATTGAAGAGAGTTAGTAAGAGCAGGAGAGTTGATGAGACGAAATGCCGTACACTCCACCTTCTCTAGGAGAGCTGTATGTGTGGAACCACCCCAAATGTGCGAAGCATGCTCTATACAGGGGCGAACAACACCCCTATATAGAGCAAGCAACATGGGTGGCGTGAAGTAATTCTGAAGGCACCTCAGAACACCCAACCTCTTAGAAGCTTGTTTAGAAAGAGAAGTAATGTGATCATTCCAAGAAAGATCACGAGAAAAAAAAACACGAAGAATATTAAGAACAGATGAAGGCTTGAGTTGTGTGCTTTCGAAGAAGATATCATAGTTGTGTGGAAGATTGTGTCGAGTGGAGAGATGAAGGAATTGAGTTTTTGAGGCATTGAAAACATGTTTTCTCTGCCCCAATTTGAAATACGAGAAAGATCAGAGGTTAGTTGCTCCAAGGCTACCCTTCTCGAGTCTATCAACTGCTGTTGGGTGGGACGTTTTTCAATCTGGAAGGAATAATGAAGGGTGGAGTCATCAGCATAGGAGTGGATAGGAGATGAGGTAATAGAGAGAAGGTCATTAATGAAAAGTAGAAAAAGTGTTGGGGATAGGATAGAACCCTGAGGAACATCTATCTATTGGGTGGGACGTTTTTCAATCTGGAAGGAATAATGAAGGGTGGAGTCATCAGCATAGGAGTGGATAGGAGATGAGGTAATAGAGAGAAGGTCATTAATGAAAAGTAGAAAAAGTGTTGGGGATAGGATAGAACCCTGAGGAACATCACTATTAAAATATTTAAAGGATGAACGGTGGCCGTCTACAACAGCTGCTATAGAACGACCGGAAAGGAAATTAGAAAGAAGATCACAGAGAGAAGTATAGATACCGAAAGAGGGAAGTTTAGAAATCAAAGCTTTGTGCCAGACCCTATCGAATGCTTTCGATATGTCCAGCGCGACTGCAAAAGATTCACCGAAATGCCGAAGAGCGGAGGACAAAGAGTCAGAGAGAAGGGAAAGAAGATCACCCGTAGAGCGTTTCTTACGAATGCCATACTGGCGATCTGAGATAAGATTAAAAGAATTGAGATGTTTCCAAATCTTCCTGTTAAGGATAGATTCGAAAACTTTAGAGAGAACGGAGGTCAAAGAAATAGGACGGTAGTTGGAGGGTTGAGAGAGGTCCCCCTTCTTCGGCACAGGCTGAATGAGCGCACGTTTCCAGCAAGAAGGGAAGGTTGAAGTAGAGAGACAAAGACGAAATAGTTTACCGAGGCAGGGTGCAAGCTCGGAAGCACAAGTTTTGAGAACCACAGGAGGAATACCATCAGGACCGTACGCCTTCTTAGTATTAAGCTCAGAGAGAGCAGAAATGACATCTTTAGAAGAAATTCTAATTTTAGGCATAAATGAGTTAGAGGGGGTTGAAGGAGGAGGAATAGCTATGATCATCGTGTTGAAGGTTGAATTAGAGGCAAAAGTTTGAGCGAAGAGTTCAGCTTTAGAAGAAGGTAAAACAGCAGTTGTGCCGTCGGAAGATATTAAAGGAGGGAAAGAGGAAGAAGCAAAGTTAGAGTTGACATTTTTTTGCGAAATGCCAGAAAGAACGTGAAGAAGAGGAACCAGAAAGATTATTGCATTTTTTACGGAGAAATGAGTTTTTAGTGTTACGAAGGATAGATCTTTGCACGATTTCGGGATGAAATATAAGTAGTATGAGTTTCTGGAGTTTGAAGACGGATGTAATACCTGAAGGCAGCTTCCCTGCGGCGGATAGCGCGAGAACAAGCAGAGTTAAACCAAGGTTTGTTAGGTTTAGTAGAAGGGAAAGAATATTGAATGTACGCCTCCATGCTAGAGAGAATCACCTAGGTAATGCGTTCTGCACACTCCGAGGGACCCCTCCCACGGAAGCAATAATCACCCCACGGGAAAGTCCGACCAGCTTTTGGCACCGAAATGCCACAAACCTTTCCTTTCAAAAGAATGGGGTCTTTCCTGCGGAAGACTTGAAGAGATAGAAGAGGATGCCGAGATAAGAAGGTGATCGGAGGAACCCAGAGGAGGAAAGAGCTTAACAGTATAAGGAGAAGGATTAGAAGTTAGGAAAAGGTCTAGAATGTTGGGTTCATCTCCAAGATGATCAGGGATACGGGTAGGGAGTTGCACCAACTGCTCAAGGTCGTTTTGGATAGCGAAATGGAAGGCACGTTCACCAGCTGTATCATGAGAACTAGATGAAAGCCATTGGCGGTGGTAAACATTGAAATCACCTAATATGATGATTTCAGAGAAATGAGAAGAAGAGAGAATGTGCTCTATTTTTGAGTTTAAATAGTCGGAGAATTTAGGATAGTCAGTGTAATTAGGAGATAGATAAACAGAACAAATGAATTTAGTCGTAGAATGGCAAGAGAGCCTAAGCCATAAGGTGGAAAATTCGGAAGATTCCAAATTAGAGACACGAGAACAAACGACATCGTTGCGCACGTATGCACAACAACCGCCTTTGGCTGAAAATTGAGGATAGAGAAAGTAGGAGGAAGCAGAATAGGGTTTGCTATCAGAACGCTCAGACATCTGAGTTTCGGTCAAGAATAAGAGGTGAGGTCTAGAAGAAGAGAGGTGATGTTCAACAAAGTGGAAATTAGAGTGCAGACCGCGAATGTTGCAGAAATTAATGAAAAAAATAGACCGTGCATCAGGACAAGCCGGCAGCTCTGTCCTGGTGGCACCAACCTCATCACCGGAGTCCACCAACTCCCAAGTGGTGATGGGGAAAGGGTGGATGGGGGGGCTATATTTGGAAGCTGCCCCCCGTGGTTTCTGCGAGGTTACTTTTCTCGAGGCCATCATTTAGTTTTTTTTTAATTTTCTTTTAAAGGGTGTCTGTATTAATGTTTTGTGTGTTCAAGGAGAGTTTACTCCGATTTAGTAGAAGGTGAGCGCGAAATGGAACGAACCATTGGGCACCGGGATGAGGTGGGAATACCCTTAGCATCCCATATGCCAAATGTGGGGTAATCTCATCGCCTCGGGAGCGCTACTTCCCTCCCCCGTATATATATATATATATATATATATATATATATATATATATATATATATATATATATATATATATATATATATATATATATATATATATATATATATATATATATATATATATATATATATATATATATATATATATATATATATATATATATATATATATATATATATATATATATATATATATATATATATATATATATATATATATATATATATATATATATATATATATATATATATATATATATATATATATATATATATATATATATATATATATATATATATATATATATATATATATATATATATATATATATATATATATATATATATATATATATATATATATATATATATATATATATATATATATATATATATATATATATATATATATATATATATATATATATATATATATATATATATATATATATATATATATATATATATATATATATATATATAATTTTCATAACTGCTAAATGATGTTATAATTTCGAGGAATCGAACCCGGGTCCAAAAGATGGAAGTCCGTTGTGTTGACCACTACACCGATGGTTCAAAATGAAATAATCCAGAACTTCTACTGACATATCGCCTAGTGAAAAGTTCCTTCAATATTTCACCGACCACAACTTGGGCGTAGCGTCAACATGGACCAGGTTCTATCCTGAATATAAACCGCAGTGCAAATTTTATAATTTGGATAACCACTATGATAAACCGTGGAATCATTATTTATAATTTTCATAACTGCTAAATGATGTTATAATTTCGAGGAATCGAACCCGGGTTCAAAAGATGGACTAGGCGATATGTCAGTAGAAGTTCTGGATTATTTCATTTTGAACCATCGGTGGAGTAGTGGTCAACACAACGGACTTCCATCTTTTGGACCCGGGTTCGATTCCTCGAAATTATAACATCATTTAGCAGTTATGAAAATTATAAATAATGATTCCACGGATTATCATAGTGGTATATATATATATATATATATATATATATATATATATATATATATATATATATATATATATATATATATATATATATATATATATATATATATATATATATATATATATATATATATATATATATATATATATATATATATATATATATATATATATATATATATATATATATATATATATATATATATATATATATATATATATATATATATATATATATATATATATATATATATATATATATATATATATATATATATATATATATATATATATATATATATATATATATATATATATATATATATTTGTATCAGTCATTTTGCAAGTTTGTAAAAACAATAAATTCATATGAACTCACACGCAAACCAAATGAAAAACAAAGAAAAAAGGAGAGAGTGAGAGAAAGCATACAAAATGCATAGAAAATTTTATTTTAAATATATTCCTACCATTTGAGCTCAAATAGTGAGCATTATGGACGGTGAGTGCAGGCAGTGAAGCCGTTGCTTCCTCTATGATTTGAAGTACAGATAAACATTCTTTAAATGTTGGACGGTTTCCGGGACTGTAATTCCAACATTTCTGCATTAAGGTGTACCTGTATGTATTTAAATATTAATTATTTATATAATTCCCTAGGCTTAACTTAATCGTATATCTAACAATAAACTAAGTTTCGTTTCATCTACTTTCATAACATTTCTGTTATGAAAGCAATAACATTTCTGTAATAACATTTATTACACATTCCTACTTTTTTAAAAGCAAGGTTAAAAATAAAAACTACAGTTGATTTTAAAAAATATTTTCAAATCCATAAGAACTTTCATGAAATGTTTTTGCCAGGTTGCTTTTCGTACAGCTTTTAATTACACATATATATATATATATATATATATATATATATATATATATATATATATATATATATATATATATATATATCCTCAACAAAATATGTGGATGGAGAAGTGAAATGGTTGATAGAGCAGAGGAGGGTGTACTAAGGTGGTTTGGGCATGTGCATAGAATGTATGAAGACAGAATGGTTTGCAGAATGCTTAGCTCCGAGGTTAAAGGAGGAAGAGAGAGAGGAAGGCCAAAGTGGAGATGGATGGATGGAGTGTGGAAGAGAGAAGGAGAGTTGCTGAGGATATATTGAGATGGAGGGCTGTGGAGGGCAATTTTGAAGGGGTGAAAGGTGAGTGTGTATGTAATGTGTGTGTGGAAATTATAGCGGGAACCACCCCATGAGGAAGGGAAAGGTGGAAAGCGTATATATATATATATATATATATATATATATATATATATATATATATATATATATATATATATATATATATATATATATATATATATATATATATATATATATATATATATATCCTCTGGTGGGAAAAGGCCGGAGGCCCACCAAATTCCTCCGAAGTTAGGAAAAATCCTATCTTGGACGAAGGAAGCCGACATTTCCAGATACACACCTTTAAAAGTATGGAATCAAAGGAAATGGGAAAACAGATAAAGGGAATGTGTTTCAGACTTTACCAATAGAGTATATATAAGATTGAGCATAGCGGTTAAGTTTGAGGTCTGAGAGTTGGACAGGGAAAGGATGGGACTGTGTAGAAAGGCGTGTCGCACGAGCTCTCGCAATGGAGGAGGTATGCCAGGAAATAGTTCAAAAGAGTAGTGTCCGTTGTAATAGCGATAGTAAAGAGAGAGTGAGGCAACAGTTCTATAAGCAGAAATGGTTTGGAGAGAGTTAGTAAGACTAGGAGAGTTAAGGAGACGAAAAGCCCTAGACTCCACCTTCTCAAGGAGAGTTGTATGAGTGGAACCAACCCAGATGTGTGAAGCATACTCCATTCAGGTTCAAACTACACCCCTATAGAGAGCAAGCAACTGAGGTGGCGTAAATTTATCCTGAAGACGCTTCAGAACAACCAACCTCTTAGAAGCTAGTTTAGAAAGAGAAGTAATGTGATCTTTCCAAGAAAGATCACGAGAAAAGAATACACCGAGAATATTAAGGACAGACGAAAGTTTGAGTTGTGTGTTTTCGAAAAAGATATCAAAGTTGTGTGGAAGATTGTGTTGAGTGGAGATATGAATGAATTGAGTTTTTGAGACATTGAAAACTACCGTGTTTTTCTGCCCCAATTTGAAATACGTGAAAGAACAGAGGTTATTTTCTCCAAGGATACCCTACTCGAGCTTATTAACAGCTGTTGGGAGGGACGTCTTTCGAACTGGAAGGAGTAAGGAAGGGTAGAAGCATCAGCGTAGGAGTGGATTAGGAATGAGGTAATTGAGAGAAGGTCATTAATGAGAAGCAGAAAAAGCGTTGGGGTTAGGGCAGAATCCTGAGGAACACCACTATTGATAGATTTAAAGGGAGAACGGTGGTCCTCTACAACAGCTACTATTGAACGACCAAACAGGAAATTAGAGATAAGGATAGATACCGAAAGAGGGAAGTTTTAAAAATCAAAGCTTTGTGTTAGACTCTATCGAAGGCTTTCTATAAATGTCCAGCGCGACAGCAAAGGATTCACAGAAATGCCGAAGAGCGGAGGATCAAGAGTCAGGGAGAATGGAAAGAAAATCAACTGTAGTGCGTTTCTTTCGAAAGCCATATTGGTGATCAGAGATAAGATTAGAAGAAATGAGATGTTTCCAAATCTTCCTGATAAAGATAGATTCGAAAACTTTAGAGAGAACGGAAGTAAAAGAAATGGAAAGCTAGTTGGAGGGTTGAGAGGGGTCCCCCCTTTTTCGAACAGGTTGAATGAGCACACGTTTCTAGCATGAAAGGGAAGGTTGAAGTAGATAGACAAAGAGGAAAATAGTTTTTCAAGGCAGGGAGCAAGCTCAGAAGCACAAGTTTTGAGAATCACAAGAGGAATACCATCAGGACCATACGCCTTAGTATTAAGCTCAGGGAGATCAGAAATGACGTCTTTAGAAGAAATTACAATTCTAGGCATAAATGAGTTGGAGGAGTGTGAAGGAGGATGTATAGCTCAGGAATCGTCTAATGTTGAATTTTAGGCAAAAGTTTGAGCGAAGATTTCAGTTTTAGAAGAAGGTAAAACAGCAGTTTTGCCGTCGGAAGATACTAAAGGAAGAAAGAGGAAGAAGCAAAGCTAGAGTTGACATTATTTGCAAAATGCTAGAAAGAACGTGAAGAAGAGGAATCAGAAAAATTATTGCATTTTCTACGGAGAAAAGATTTTTTATAATTACGAAGGAAAGTTTTTGAAATATAAGTTGCGTGAGTTTTTGGAGTTTGAAGACAGTGGTAATCCCTGAAGGCAACATCCCCGCTCCTGAAAGAGAGAGAAAAGCAGAATTTAACCAAGGTTTGTTAGGTTTAATAGAAAGGAAAGAAAATAGAATGTACTCCTCCTTGACAAAGAGAGTCACCTCTGTAATGAATTCTGCACACTCCGAGGGATCCATCCCACGGAATCAATAATCATTAAACAGGAAATCAAAGAAGTACGACAGCAAGTCCAACCAGCTTTTAGCACCGAAATGCCACAAACGTTTCCCTTCAATAGAAGGGAGTCTTTCCTGTTGAAAACTTGAAGAGATAGAAGAGGATATAGAAATAAGAAGGTGATCGGAGAAACCAAGAGGAGAAAAGAGTTTAACAGTATAAGGAGAAAGATTAGAAGTTAGAAAATTCTCTAGAATGTTGAGTTCATCTCCAAGATGATCAGGGATACGAGTAGGGAGATGCACCAACTGCTCAAGGTCATTTTAGATAGCGAAATGGAAGGCACGTTCACCAGCTGTACCATGAGATCATATATATATATATATATATATATATATATATATATATATATATATATATATATATATATATATATATATATATATATATATATATATATATATATATATATATATATATATATATATATATATATATATATATATATATATATATATATATATATATATATATATATATATATATATATATATATATATATATATATATATATATATATATATATATATATATATATATATATATATATATATATATATATATATATATATATTATATATATATATATATATATATATATATATATATATATATATATATATATATATATATATATATATATATATATATATATATATATATATATATATATATATATATATATATATATATATATATATATATATATATATATATATATATATATATATATATATATATATATATATATATATATATATATATATATATATATATATATATATATATATTATTTTTTACAGATTGCCATCGCTCACGAGCAGAGCTCTTTTCAAGGAGTTGGCACAAACAATAGAAGAAAACTCAGAAGGGCACAGACGGAAGAATTGAAGTGTGGAAGATTAAATGCAGGAGAAAAAATAGATGATAGTAAATAGTTCAGCAAAACAGAAGTGGCTGGAAAGAAGGAGGCACCCAACGGCTAGCCTGGGGTTTCCTACATCCACACAAAATTCATGCAAAAGCAGGGCACCCCTTGTGAAACGAGGACGACGAAACGGTTTAGGAATTCTCAAGGCCAATTCCATCGAGCACCTGCCATTGTATTACCTATAAAAAAGAGATAGTGCGCCAACGTCACGTTGCAGAGATAGGGAGTCAAATGAGTTTGAAAATAGGGAACAGTTTATTAATCTTTTAACTTTAGACTCAACCCTATCCAAAAGAGATTAGGAGCAGGATCACCCTCAGATGTGATAACCGTACTCCATACAAGGTGAATAAGACCCTTATATAATTTCAGTAACTGCTCAGAATTCTCATAACCTGAACAGAACTCCCACATTCTTAGAGCCTTAACAGCCATTGTGATATGAGGTTTCCAAAACAGTTTATTGTTTATGTTTAGACCAAGAATGTTAATGTTATTTACAGGTGAGACGAGAGAGTCATCGAAGAGGATAGGAAAGTTAGGAGGTGTTTTGGAGAGGGAGATATGAAGAAGTTGAGTTTTTAAAAAGTTGAATTACACAAGGTTACTATGACCCCGCCGGTAAATCCCATCCAGATCGGCAAGAATAGAATCTAAAAGTTGAAGACGAGAAGAAACTTTAGAAGCAAATGAGGGAGCAGATTTGAAATGAGTAGAAGAATGAGAGTTGAGGAGAGTTTCAAAAACTTTAGACAGAACACAAGTGAGAGCTATAGTTCGATAGTTAGAAGGGTCAGAGCGGCTACCTTTTTTCAAGATCGGCTGAACAAAAGCACGCTTCCAGCATTGAGGAAAAGTATTAGTATTAAGGCCTAGAGAGTAGAGCTGAACGAGGACAGGCGTTAACTCGGAGGCACACTCTCTCAGAACTCAAAAGGGGAATGCCGTCCGAGCCACTGGCCTTCCTAACATTCATAGACTGCAGGACCTCATGCACCCGATCGTGAGTAATTGCAGGTTGAGACATGGGATACCAGAGAGGAGAAGGAGTAGAAGGAGGGATGTAAGATTCGAGCAGGGTGGAATTAAATGAGAAAAGTAGAACGAAGAGATTAGCCTTTTCAGAGGGAGTATTAGCTATAGAACCATCAAAGAGAATAAGAAGAGGAAAGGAAAATTTACAGAAGTTATTAGAGATATTTTTGACAAGAGGACAAAAATTTTTATCAGTAAGAGAACCATGGAGGTCAGCGAACTTCCTTTTTGTGAAAGTACGCTTAGTACGTAGAAGAACATACCTGCAAAGATTCCGAACTAATTGGAAATTAGCAAGAGATATAGGAGAAGGAGAGTTTTTCCATTCACGATAAGCATTGTCTCCCACCCGAAGGGCATGAGAACAGTTGCCATCAAACCATGTATTTTGAGGTGAAAAAGGTTTAGTTGAAGATGGAATAGTAGTTAGCAAAGAAGTGACATTGCCCATAGTTGGCCCGATTAAAGTGCCAGAAAGTACTTTTAGATAATAGTGGAGTTATTGGAGAGAAAGAATTATAACTAAGAATTATAAGATTATGGTCAGGGTTACCAGTAGAAGGGAAAATGATGTATTTATATCTAGAAGGAGTAGTGGTGAAACATAAATCAAGTGAATTCATGAATTGGTTAGGACGATGTGGAATATATGTGTGGATCGTTAAGAATGCTGAATGATTTGTTCCCCTTCCAACCTGTTTCAGTATGAGAGGAACCCAACTACTCAGTGTGGTGTACGCTGAAATCCCCTAGGTAGAGGACTTCAACATTTGAATGAGAAGAAGTAATAGTCTTGTGAGAAGTAGTAAGATATATATATATATATATATATATATATATATATATATATATATATATATATATATATATATATATATATATATATATATATATATATATATATATATATTGTAGAAATTATGCAAAATAACAAATTTGTAACATACAATTCTTCTGGACTGCTTGGAGGTCTGGATGGTTTCCCACCATTTCTCACGTAATGAAGAACCTCTAGATTTGTTCTTGCTGGATAAGGTTGCTGCCCAAGGGTTAAAATTTCCCAAAGTAATACTCCAAATGCCCATACATCTGATTGGGTCGTAAAAACTCCATCAATTAGAGATTCCGGAGACATCCAACGAACAGGCAATAATCCTTCTCCCTGATATATATATATATATATATATATATATATATATATATATATATATATATATATATATATATATATATATATATATATATATATAGCAAAATAGTTTAGCTCTCTTAGTGAAAGGACGTGTCTGTCAGTGTTCTTAAGCTAGCTAGTGTGTGTGTTTGTGTTTTTTTCTGTTTTATTTAGTCATAAATGTGTGGGTTTGTTTTAAATTTTTTTTTTTTATAGTGCTCAGTGTTTTAATTCTTTTTAAGTGTTTTTAATTAATTATATTTTTATTGACAGTGTAGTTCGACATATGTAAGATAAGTATGATTTTTAACCTAAGTAAAATTTTACCGTTTTAAATTTAATATATATTTTCTCCGCTCTAATAATTAAATTTCATTAACATAAATTTACCTCATAATCTGTTTTAATAATTACAGGTTTAATATTTTTAATATTGATTTTAATAGTTTTAATGATGTTAATATTAATTATTTTAGTTTACTATATTGTGTGCTTGCGTGGGTGCGTGCGTGTTTAAGTGTATGGTTACGAGCGTGCTTGCGTGATTGTGTGTGTGTTTGTGTGTGCACGCTTACGGTTTTTTTTTTTTTTTTTTTTTTTTTGAATGCCTAATTCGAGTGATCGTGGGGTTGGGCGTAGACGGGGGCTTTCCATTTCCTTTGCTAACGTACGTGGCCTTCGATCTAATCTCGCGTCTGTTGAACACTACCTCACTACTTCTCTTCCTAACCTTTTGATTCTGTCTGAGACCCAGTTGGACAGGGATTCTTTCTCTTGCAATCTTAATGTCTCTAACTACAACTTTTTTCATAATTTCCGTCTAAATGGTGGAGTCTGTGCCTATATTAACATTAACACTCCTGTGACACGTCTCGTAAATCTAGAATCTCCTAATTTCGACGTCTTATGGCTTAAAATCTGTCTTCCTACTACTACAATTATCTTGTGTTTCTGCTACTGCTCCCCTAATGGAACAGATTTTCCAGTTTTTTTTCAATACCTTACTACTACTCACGAGACTGTCACTTCTTCTCATCCAAATGCTGAAGTCCTCTATTTAGGGGATTTCAACGTACACCACACTGAATGGTTGGGTTCCTCTCATACTGATACAGGTGGGAGGGAGGCCAAATCATTCAGTATTCTTAACGATCTGGAGCAATTGATTAGTGAACCCACACACATTCCAGATCGTCCTAACCAATTCTTGAATACACTTGATTTATGCTTCACCACTACCTCTTCTAGATATAAATACACCATTTTCCCTCCTATTGGTAACTCTGACCATAATCTTATAGCTCTTAGTTATAATGCTTTCTCTCCAACAGCTCCACCATGCCCTAAACGTACTTTCTGGCACTTTAATCGGGCTAATTGGATTGGGGGCAATGCGCCGCTTCTTTGCTAACTATCATTGGAGTGAATCTTGCTTTGTCTCGGGGGACGCTTCTGTCTCTGCTGAAAAGGTAGGGGCCGTAATCCTTGAAGGGATGGGCAGATTCATTCCATCTTCAACTAAATCTTTTTCTCCTCAAAATCCATGGTTCGATGACGGCTGTTCTCTTGCCCTTCGCGAGAGAGACAGTGCTTATCGTGAATGGAAAAACTCTCCTTCTCCTATCACTCTTGCTAATTTTCATTCAGCTCGGAATCGTTGCAGGGATGTTCTTCGACGGACTAAGCGTACTTTCATAAAAAGGAAGTGCGCTGACCTCCATGGCTCTCCTACTGATAAAAATTTCTGGCCTCTTGTCAAAAATATCTCTAACAACTTCTGTAAATCTGCCTTTCCTCCTCTTATTCGCTCTAATGGTTCTGTTGCTAATACTCCTTCTGAAAAGGCTAATCTCTTCGGCCTCCTTTTTTCATCTAATTCCACCCTGCTCGATTCTGACATCCCTCCTCCTACTCCTTCTCCTCTCAGGTGTCCCATGTCTCTGCCTGTAATTACTCATGATCAGGTGCATGGGATCCTGAAATCTATGAACGTCAGGAAGGCCAGTGGCCCGGATGGCATTCCCCCTCGTGTTCTGAGGGAGTGTGCTTCCGAGTTAGCGCCTGTCCTCGTTCAGCTCTACTCTCTATGCCTTAATACTAATACTTTTCCTCAATGCTGGAAGCGTGCGTTTGTTCAACCGATCCCGAAAAAAGGTAGTCGCTCTGACCCTTTTAACTATCGACCTATAGCTCTCACCTGTGTTCTATCTAAAATTTTTGAAACTCTCCTCAACTCTCATTTCCTGGATCATTTGGAGTCTCATTCTCTTCTTTCTGATCACCAGTATGGCTTTCGACGCTCGAGGTCAACTGGTGACATACTTTCCTATCTTACTGATCTATGGTCTTCTGCCCTTAGGGACTTCGGGGAGTCTTGTGTGGTGGCGCTTGACATATCCAAGGCTTTTGACCGGGTGTGGCATGCGTCACTGCTGCTCTCCAAGCTCCCCTCCTTTGGGTTTCCTCCTTCTCTTTGCTTACTATTGTCTAGTTTTCTCTCAGATCGTTCCATTTCGGCAGTTGTAGATGGAGCGACCTCTTCCTCCTTTTCTGTCAACTGTGGTGTTCCTCAGGGTTCTGTTTTGTCTCCAACCTTATTCTTACTTTTCATTAACGATCTTCTCCACTGCACTTCTAACTCTGTTCACTCTTATGCTGATGATTCAACTCTGCATTCTTCTACTCATTTCAAATCTGCTCCCTCTTTTGCTTCTAGACTTGCTTCTCGTCTTCAACTTTCCGATTCTATTCTTGCCGATCTGGATGGGATTTCCCGGTGGGGTCATAGCAACCTTGTGAAATTCAACTCTTTAAAAACTCAACTTCTTCACATCTCCCTCTCAAAAACACCTCCTAACTTTCCTATCCTCTTTCGATGGCTCTCCCGTCTCACCTGTAAATAACATTAACATTCTTGGTCTAAACATAAACAACAAACTATCTTGGAAACCACATATCACAATGGTTGCTAAAGCGGCCTCTAAGAAGCTGGGAGTTCTGTTCAGATTGCGAGAATTTTTCTCTTCTGAACAGTTACTCCAAATATATAAGGGTCTTATTCGCCCTTGTATGGAGTACTGTTCTCACATTTGGGGGGCTCCGGCTCCTCCTCTCTTCTGGATAGGGTTGAGTCAAAAGCTAAAAGATTAATTAACTGTCCCTTACTTTCAAACTCTCTTGACCCTCTGTCTCTGCGACGTGACGTTGGCGCGCTATCTCTTTTCTACAGGTACTACAATGGCAGGTGCTCGAGGGAATTGGCCTCTCGCATTCCTCCACCGTTGCGTCGTCCTCGTTGCACAAGGGGTGCCCTGCTTTCTCACCAATTTTGTGTGGACGTAGGAAATCCCAGGCTAGCCCGTTGTGGTACCTCTTTCTTTCCAGCCACCTCTATTCTGTGGAACTCTCTACCATCATCTATTTTTCCTTCTGTATTTAACCTTCCACTCTTCAAGGCTTCCGTCTGCGCCCACCTGAGGGCTGTGCGTTAGGTGTGTGTGTGTTTAAGCGAGCTCTCTCTATGTGTGTGTGCCCCCTCCTTGAAAAGGGCTCTGCCCGTGAGCGGTGGCGATCTGTAAAAAAAAAATATATATATATATATATATATATATATATATATATATATATATATATATATATATATATATATATATATATATATATATATTGAACAGTTGGTGCAACTCCATACTCGTATCCTGACCGTCTTGGAGATGAACCCAATATACTTGATCTTTTCCTAACTTCCTATCCTTCTTCTTACACAGTTAAACTCTTTCCTCCTCTTGATTCATCCGATCACCTTCTTAGCTCTATTTCTTGTTCTATCTCTTCAGTCTTCTGTAAAAACGACTCGGCTTCGGCAAGTGCCACTAACTAGTCTGACTTGCAGTTGTACTTTTCTGATTTCCCATGGAATGATTACTGTTTCCGTGGAAGGGGTCCCTTGGAGTGTGCAGAGCGTATAACCGAGGTGATTATTTATGGGATAGAGGAATGCTGCCTTCAGGAACTACCATCATCTTCAAACTCCAGAAACTGAAAAAACTTATTTTCATCTCGGATCGTGCAAAATCTATACTCAGCAAAACAAAAAAACTCATTTCTTCGTTTAATATGAAATTATGTTTCTGTTTCTTCTTCCTCACACCCTTTCTGGCATTTTGCCAAAAAAGTTAACTCTAACTTTGCCTCTACCTCTTTCCCTCCTTTTATATCTTCTGACTGCAGAACTGCTGTTTTTACCTTA
The DNA here is from genome assembly GCA_009176605.1 of Armadillidium nasatum. Lineage (NCBI taxonomy): Eukaryota > Metazoa > Arthropoda > Malacostraca > Isopoda > Armadillidiidae > Armadillidium > Armadillidium nasatum. The sequence continues at coordinate 36,786 of SEYY01009514.1, read as the reverse complement.
CTCTAAAGATGAACACTTTGCTCAAACTTTTGCCTCTAATTCAACCATGAACGATTCTGGAGCTGTCCCTACTCCTTCATTCCCCTCCAACTTATTTATTGATAAAATTTTAATTTCTTCTAAATAAGTCATTTTTGTTCTCTCTGAGCTCAACAGAAAGATAGAATACGGTTCTGATATTATCCCTTCTATGGTTCTCAAAACTTGTGCTTCCGAGTTTGCACCCTGCATTTATAAACTATTTTGTCCATGCCCTTCTACTTCAGCCTGTGCCGAAGAAGGGGAACCCCTCTCATGCCTCTAACTACCGTACCATTTCCTTAAACTCTGCTCTTTCTAAAGTTTTGGAATCTATTCTTATCAGGAAGATTTGGAAACATCTCAATCCCTCCAATCTTATCTCTCATCGCAGTGTGACTTTCGTAAAAAACGCTCAACTGGAGATCTTCTTTCTTTTCTCTCTGACTCTTGGTCCTCCACTCTTCGGCATTCCGGTGAATCCTTTGCTGTCGCTCTGGACATATCGAAAGCTTTCGATTGGATCTGGCACAAAGCTTTGATTTCTAAACTTTCCTCTTTCTTATTGTATACTTCTCTCTGTGGTGTTTTCTATGAATTCCTTTCCGTATACAACAGCTGCTATGGAACATAGCAGATGTTGTAGATAGCCACCGTTCATTCTTCAAATCTATTAATAGTGGTGTTCCTCAAGGATCTGCCCTACTTTTTCTGTTTTTCGTTTCCTATCCAATCTTTTAATTTTAACAGCCGTTAATAGACGCAAGGAAGGTAACCTTGGAGAGACTGACCTCTGATCTATCTCATATTTCAAATTGGGGCAGAGAAAACATGATCGTTTTCAATCCCACCAAAACTCAGTTCCTCTATTTCTTTACTCGACACAATCTTTCTCACAACTATGATATGTTTTTCGAAAACAAACAACTCAAACTTTCATCTTCTTAATTAATATTCTTGGTGTTTCTTTTTCTCGTGATCTTTTTTGGAAAGATTACATTACTTCTCTTTCCAAACAAGCTTCTAAAAGGTTAGGTTTTTAATTCATCTAAACGTACCCATGTTATATCTACCACAATATGAAATAAGAGAAATATCAACAGTTAGTTGCTTCAAGGCCATCCTTAATGCGTCAATTAAACGCTGTTAGAGGGTTCGTCTATCAAAATAAAAGGAGTAATGAAAGGTGAAATGTGGAGTCATAGGCATATGAGTAGATAGTGATAAATTAATAGATAGAACGTAATCAATGAAAAATAGGAAAGAGTTGGGGTTAAGACAGATTCCTGAGTAACGCTACTATTAACAGACTTAAAGGATGAGCGGTTGTCGTCTACAATAGCTGCTACAGAACGACCGGGAAGGAAATAAGAGAGAAAGATCATTGAGAAAGGGTAGATTCTGAAAGAGGGGAAGTGCGGATATCAAACCTTTGTGTCAGACTCCACCAAAGGTTTTCAAAATGTCCAGCGATATATCGGTACAGTTGTATAGCTTCAAGAGAGCTTAAACTCTAGAGAAGAGAATTCAGAAGACTACAATTTAGACACACGAAAACAGACAACATTGTTGTGCACAAAATAGCAACTTTGCATTTCGCTGAAAACTGAAGATAGACACCGTATGGGATAACAGAGTATGGTTTGCTGTCAGAGCTTTCAAGAACCAGAGTTTCATTTAAGAAGAGGCATTAATGTTGCATAAATTAATGAGGAAAGAAGGAAAGAAGACCGTTCATCTGGAAAAACCGGCAAGAAGGTCTTGGCGGCAATCATCCCCATCATGGTAGGCCGCAAACCTCCAGATGATGATCGAGTGAAGTGTGGCTGAAGGAAAATTTTTGAACCCAAACATCTCCTTGGCAGCTATGTTTCGCCACTTTTGTCATCTACTACCTATTCTGGATTTTATTATCACGCGCTTTCTCTTCTCTGCAATCTTAGATTTTTCTTGCTCACGGAGCTTCGCAAACATCTTAAATTTTTCACTAAGAAGCTTTGCCGCCTTTTTTTAATTTTACTTGACCACGTGACTTGCTGACATTATGAATTTTTTTTGGCCCCTTGGATTCAATTTATCATGAATTTTTCATAACTACATTGTTTCCCGCAGACTTAAAATTTTCCGCCTTTTTGTTTGAAAATAATTAACCTCACCGAAGAGCCTTCTATCGAATGAAACTTTCAAAATTGCCAAACCAGTTGAAAATTTTATCGAATGGATCCCACAAATTTACAATTCCATTTCAAATGGAAAAAATGGCGAAACTATCCACAAAGGAGGGTTATAAAAGCAGCAACATGAAAGAACGCGCCCTACTCTTGGGAGGTGATGTTTACCGTTGAGATTTAGTGAAAAAATGGCTAGAAATGGCCAAATAGGTTCACGAAAGCGTTTGAAAGGTTGATTATTATCCTCAAACGTGAGTAGTAAATTGAAATGCTACCAAATGGTTGCATGAAGAGGTTGAGGGGGAGATTATCTTTAGCTGGGATAAGTAGCATCCCCTGTAGAAGAGATACAGCACCTGAAAAGAGACATGAAGTGTAATAAGGAGGGTTATACCCTCCTCATGTTGAATGCAAACCCATAAAAAAAGAGGTATGATGGGCAATATGGGCTGCGCTTACTTTTCAGCTTAATAATATTGCTGTTGTGACCCAAATTACCACATGAAAGAGCCTGCGCAGTTTTACACCAAAAGAGCATCACCTAGAATCATTGAACATATTGTTGCTCCACTGACCTTAAAATGATATATCAGGGGATAGCTTTGCACCTCTTAGGTGGTGCAACAAGGATACGTCTAGTTGCAACATGGTTTCATAAGCGTAATGACCTAAATTATACTCACGAATGCAATGCAGTGAAGCTTTGTTGCAGCAAAGGTACATGAGGTATGTGACAGTACAATATTATTTAGCAATACTGTCGAACTGACCTCAGGAAGGCTAATGAGAAGGATTGGAGTATGAATTTCTGCAACACTGCAAAATGAACTCTATCCTTAAACCAACTGGTCTTAGATGCTCCACAGAATAACACACAGGATAGAACCTACTTCTGAGGTACTATACTCACATCACATTTAAGCAGTTTAAAATAGTCTCTTTGTGCTGCTTGCAAGCGAGTGAATTGAACCCATCACCCGACGATAAGCCAAATAATAATATAATTAATTTATATATATATATATATATATATATATATATATATATATATATATATATATATATATATATATATATATATATATATATATATACCTCTTTTCTATAGTAATCATTCTTATAAATATCTCTTGCTAGACCAAAGTCTCCAATTTTCACTGTTAACTGAGATATATTTTTGGATGAGACTAAGCAGTTTCGAGCGGCCAAATCTCTGTGCACAAAATGCATTTCTTCTAAATAGACACACCCTTTGGCAACGTCGAGGCACATGTGAAGAAGGTCAAGAAGGGTAAGCCCACTTTCAATCTGGAGAAAAAACATCAAATAAAGGATTGCTTTTTTCGAAGATATAAATATACAAAGTATCATATATGTTTTAAAAATAAAAAGAACTACTAAAATTAAAAACGTGCCCCTCTGTTGGCTCTGAGATAAGAAAGAAGGTCTCCTCCTTCCATAAGTTCAAGAATGAGAAAAAATGGATCATGATCGGTGCAGACTGCGAGCAAACAAAGGATGTGATCATGCTGAAAATGACTCATCAATTTGGCTTCTTTTACGAACTCACATTTTTCATTTTCTGTTGCTCCTTTCCTCAAAGTCTTAAAAAAATAAATTATGTTAAAAATTTTACATTATTTTCGATATATATATATATATATATATATATATATATATATATATATATATATATATATATATATATATATATATATATATATATATATATATATATATATATATATATATATATATATATATATATATATATATATATATATATATATATATATATATATATATATATATATATATATATATATATATATATATATATATATATATATATATATATATATATATATATATATATATATATATATATATATATATATATATATATATATATATATATATATATATATATATATATATATATTAAAGACTACAATAATAACCGCAGATTTTAAACACAAACTAAAACACCCAATATTAAAATAAATTATAGGCAAACGTTTTCAGACTGACGTCCCATTTCAGGCCAAAGTTAAATGAGTTAAAAAGTTAAAATGGAGACCTGCTCCAATGATCATTTCCTGGATCATTTGGAGTCTCATTCTCTTCTCTCAGATCACCAGTATGGCTTTCGACGTTCGAGGTCAACTGGTGACATACTCTCCTATCTTACTGATCTTTGGTCTTTTGCCCTTATGGATTTCGGGGAGTCTTGTGTGGTGGCGCTTGACATATCCAAGACTTTTGAGCGGGTATGGCATGCGTCGCTGCTCTCCAAGTACCTCCTTCCTTTTGGTTTCCTCATTCCCTTTGCTTACTCTTGTCTAGTTTTCTCTCAGATCGTTCCATCTCGTCAATTGTAGATGGAGCGACCTCTTCCTCTTTTTCTGTCAAATGTGGTGTTCCTCAGGGTTCTATTTTATCTCCAACTTTATTCCTACTTTTCATTAACGATCTTCTCAACTGGACTTCTAACTCTGTTCACTCTTATGCTGACGACTCAACTTTACATTCTTCTACTCATTTCAAATCTGCTCCCTCTTTTGCTTCTAGAGTTGCTTCTCGTCTCCAACTTTCAGATTCTATTTTTGTCGAACTGGATGGGATTTCCCGGTGGGGTAATAGCAACCTTGTGAAATTCAACTCTTTAAAAACTTAACTTCTTCTTATCTCCCTCTCAAAAACACCTCCCAACTTTCCTATCCTCTTCGACGGCTCTCCTGTCTCACCTGTAAATAACATTAACATTCTTGGTCTAAACATAAACAATAAACTGTCCTGGAAACCTCAATCACAGTGGTTGCTAAAACGGCCCCTAAAAAACTGGGAGTTCTGTTCAGGTTGCGAGAATTTTTTTCTTCTGAGCAGCTACTCCAAATATATAAGGGTCTTATCCGCCCTTGTATGGAGTATTGTTCTCACATCTGGGGGGGGGTTCCGGCTCCTCCTCTCTTCTGGATAGGGTTGAGTCTAAAGCTAAAAGATTAAAAAACTGTCCCCTACTTTCAAACTCTCTTGACCCTCTATCTCTGCGACGTGACGTTGGCGTAATATCTCTTTTCTATAGGTACTACAATGGCAGGTGCTCGTAGGAATTGACCTCTCGCATTCCTCCACCTTTGAGACTTCTTCGTTGCACAAGAGGTGCCCTTCTTTCACACCAATTTTGTGTAGAAGTGGGAAACCCCAGGCTAGCTCGTTGTGGTGCCTACTTCTTTCCAGCCACCTCTGTTCTGTGGAACTCTTTACCATCATCTATTTTTCCTCCCGAATTTAATCTTCCACTCTTCAAGGCATCAGTCTGCGCCCACCTGAGGGATGTTCGTTAGGTGTGTTTGAGTCAGTTTTCTTCCTCTGTGTGTGCTCCCTCTATGAAAAGGGCTCTGCCCGTGAATGGTGGCGTTTCTGTTAAAAGAAAAATGAAGGTGAGTAAAAAAGTGAAAGGTAGCTACAAAGAGCAAAATGTGAAATGCTCACTGCCAGTTTAAAATGAACATATGAATACAAAATTTACACCAATCTATATATAGTTATATATTCAAAATCATGTCATCTTTTCACAATCAATTAATATGTTATATTTTGGAATCAATTTTAAACTATTTAATACAAATTCATCAACATCAAGACTCATTTTATTATTATTGAAAGTGTTTGAGCTGTGAATGACAAATGACTCAAGTAGTTTTCTTAAAAAAATGTCGTTTTCTCTACAAACACCTTAGCATCTGCAATCAAGATTTTATGATTGTTTTCACATCTATGTTGATATAGTGCACTGCGTTCATTGTCCATTCTTAAATCATAATCGTGTTGATAAATACGTCTTGAAAAATCGACAGTCTGACCAATATAACACCCGGAACAGCCTCTACAAGGAATTGTGTAAACAGCATTGACATTTTTATTTTCATTCAATGCTTTTCCATGAGAAAATAATTTTTTAATATTGTTATTATTGCCATAAATTATGTTAATAATTTTTGGTAAAAGAGATTTTATATTTAATTTAAAGTGGTAGGTAGGTTAAGTTTATTATCAGTAGAAAACCTGTTTCTTGCATTACAATTATAGAACCTTTTTCTGGCTTTAAATATTGCATTTGATTTGAAATTTTCTTTAAATCCTAATTTTTTGAAATTGAATTCCATTGAATAATAACTGTTTCCTTGGAAGGGGTCCCTCGGAGTGTGCAGAGCGAATAACTGAGGCAATTCTCTCTAGCATTTATATTTTAAAAAAAGTTCACATCTCACGGGCATTGCCCTATTCGAGGAGAGGAACTTTTCTAGGTAGTATATACCTAGGATTCCCAAGAGGAATCGATCCGGCGCCTTCAAGCACGTGAGTCAATCACCCTACCGTTTGAGCCACGGTAGACGGTAGCATGGAGGCATACATTCCGTATTCTTTCTCTTTACTAAACCGAACAAACTTTGGTTTAGCTATGTTTGTTCTCGTGCTATCCGCAGCAGGGATGCTGCTTTCAGGGATTTTCGTTGTCTTCAAACTCCTGAAACTTTTATTTCATCATGGAATCGTGCAAAATCTATTCTTCAAGATATCAGAAACTCTTTTCTTCTTCTCAAATGCAATAATCTTTCTGGTTCCTCTTCCTCTTGCCTTTTATGGCATTTTGCAAAAAATGTCAACTCTAACTTTGCTTTTTCCTATTTCCCTTCTCTAGTATCTTCTGAGGGTTCAACTGCCGTTTTGCCTTCCACTAAAGCTGAACAATTTGCTCAAACTTTTGCCTTTAATTCAACCTTAGACGATTACGGAGCTGTTGCTACTCCTTCAACACCCTCCTACTCATTTATGTCTAAAATTATAATTTTCTTTTAAAGACGTCAATTCTGCTCTTTCTGAGCTTAACACTAAGAAGGCGTACGGTCCTGATGGTATTCCTCCTGTGATTCTCAAAACTTGCTCTTCCGAGCTTGCACCCTGCCTTGGTAAACTATTTCGTCTTTGTGTTTCTACTTCAACCTTCCCTTCTTACTGTAAACGTGCGCTCATTCAGCCAGTGCAGAAGAAAGGGATCTATCTCAGCCCTCTAACTACCGTCCCATTTCTTTAACCTCCATTCTCTCTAAAGTTTTCGATTCTATCCTTAACAGGAATTTGGAAAAATCTCAATTCTTCTAATCTTATTTCTGATCGCCAGTATGGCTTTCGTAAGAAACGCTCTACTTGTGATCTTGTATCCCTTCTCTCTGACTCTTAGTCCTCTGCTCTTCGGCATTCCGGTGATTCTTTTGCTTTCGCACTGGACATATCGAAAGCTTTCGATAGAGTTTGTCACAAAGCTTAGATTTTCAAACTTCCTTCTTTCAGTATCTGCCCTTCTCTCTGTGGCCTTATCTCTGATTTCCTTTCTGGTCGTTCTATAGCAGCTTTTGTAAATGGCCACCGTTCATCCTATAAATCAATAATTGTGGTGTTCCTAGGATCTGTTCTATCCTCAACACTTTTTCTGCTTTCATTAATGACCTTCTCTCTATTTTTTCATCTCCTATCAACTCCTATGCTGATGACTCCACTCTAAATTACTCTTTTCATTTTGAAAGGCGTCCCTCCCAACAACAGTTAATAGAAAAAAAGGAGGGTGGCCTTGGAGCAACTAACCTCTGATCTATCAAGCATTTTAAATTGGGGCGGAGAAAACATGGTCATTTTCAATGCCTCAAAAGCTCAATTCCTCCATCTCTCTACTGAATACAATCTTCCACACAATTATGATATCTTCTTCGAAAACACACAACTCAAACCTTCATTTTTCTTTAATATTCTTGGTGTTTCTTTTTCTCGTGATCTTTCTTGGAAAGATCACATCATTTCTCTTTCTAAAGAAGCTTCTAAGAGGTTAGGTGTTCTGAGGTGCATACAGCATTTTTTCAATCCACTCTAGTTGCTTGCTCTTATTAATTCTCTCCAATCTCTTTCTTCCCGTCGAATTATTGCGTCACTGTCTATACTTTCGCTATCACAATGGTCACTGCTCTTCTGAACTCTCTCGTTGCATACCTCCTCCATTGAGAAGTGCTCTTGCGACTAGTCATTCCACACATTCTCATCCTTTCTCTGTCCAGACTTAACCGCTATGCTCAATATTATATGTACTCTGCTGGTAAAGTCTGGAACACACTTCCTTCATCTATTTTTCCAACTTCCTATGACTTATATACCTTCAAACGCGGTGTATCAGGTCATGTCAGGTTTTAATTTGACCATGTTTCCGACTTTCGTCACAAACAACTTTGTTTCTTTTTACTATTTTAATTCTTAATTTTAATTACAGATAAACATATGATATTGCAACAATAGAAAGGATTAATTTTTCTTTAAGGTGTGTTAGATATTACAAGCACCGTTTCTCTCCATGCCATTTTACCTTCCTTTATAATGTCTATGGTTTCTTATAAATTATTTTTTGATAATTAAATGGTAATTAGAAGATGGTTTTAGCGTTCCACTGGCGACTATGTCTGATACCGAACTGTCTCTCTCCTCATTTCTAAGCTCATTCTCTGATGAATGCTCGTTACGTCATAATAAAGAAGCTTGTCTCTTACTGAATGATTTTTATAGCCGTTCTTATATGGCATTATTATTTCAACTATAATATTTGTTATTTTATTTATTAAAACCTCAATTAATTATCTTGTAACCAAAAGCATCAAGGTTTATAACAAAGACATAATCTACATAATAAGACATTAATAAAAACAATTAATGCTTATAAAAAGAGCATGTTGAAGTCATTACAGTATCTTTATTGGCCACAGGGAGGGAGGATGTGTATCAACTTTACTTTAAATGGTTTTTCCTCTCTTAAAATTTTTCAATTTTTGAAAGTACTTGATAATTTTGTATATTGTACTTGGTATTTAATAAACTGAATTTAATCTTAGGAAATCAAACATTTATTAATCCTGAAAATTGTGAGCTCATCACTGCAGAATTTTTTTCTTAAATGTTTACTTTTTTTCATTTTAACTTTTGCAATTATTACCAGACTTAGTTTTCAGTAATGCTCAGATTTTAGCTCCAAAATTTTTATCCTTATTTGGCACCTGCATTTAACAGTCGAGTCAGCTTACTTCTTACTCCTTAACCAATCGGTACCTGAAGATCCTCCAGTCTACAGAACTTTACTGTTTCCAAGTTAAAACTCCAGATACATTTCCTAGAACTAATTCCTTGCTTTTGTTCTGATCGCTATAATTTCATTTTCCATTTTTTATTGTTCCCTACACAGTTCTACAGAGATACTAAAAAAAAATCCCTTCCCCTTATACACTCTGCCAGTATCTGTCGGTTTCTTTTTCTTTAATATTCACCACTATTTCCCGAGTGTATGTCTCGGTCTCGTGGGAGGTTGGAAAAATCATTGGGATTTGAGCTTCTATTTGTTATTTTCCATAAAATTCTATTATTTTTTCATATCTTTCTTTCAAGTTTTATTGCGGTTGGTTTCCTTTTTCCTTTGCTTTCGTTTGGTGGAAGTTCAATCTCAAAACAATGTCTCCCAAATTTTCGGGAAAAGTTGGGGAATTCGTGGGAGGAATGGTAAATTGGAGTTGGAGTTTTGTACCCGTCTCGCCCATATCTTCTCTCTCCCAAAAAGTGAAACCAGAGATTTCATTCCTCTCATCTCCTGATATAAGTAGATTCTTTCTTTCGCGGTTGTTTTGGCTTTTATTTTTTTTCTTCTTGGCTTGGGTAAACTTGTGTGCTATTCCAATTGACTATTTTTTTTCTAAACTGCCTTCGGTTACTGCTTCGACATTTCGCTGACTTAAGTTTACTCTAGTGTACATGTTTCTTCAAATTTCTTAGTTGTTATTCTTGCTGTTGTTTGTGTGTAGAATTTTAACTTGTTTTCAATTAAATTAGTATTGTACTTCTCACTTTTGATCGGAATGATTTGGTGTTTAATTAAGTCACTCCTTAGGGACACTATTCTTTTTCCAGGAAGAATGCGGTTTTAAAGAACAAATCGGAATAAACAACTTTCTTTTAGTATTAATCCTTAATTCTAATAACAAATACACAAATGATATAGCAACAATAAAAAGGATTAACTTTTCTTTAATATGTATTAGTAATTACAAGCACCGTGACGCTCCCTACGCATCTTACCTTCCTTTGCGATGTCTATGATTTCTTATAAACTATATAATTAAATAACAATTAAAAGATGATTTTAACGTTAAACTCGCTACTACAAAATATATTCTGTGACAACTATGTTAGATGCCGACTGGCTCTATCCTCATTTCCAAGATCCTTCTCTGTTGAATGCTCGTTACGTCATAATAAAAAAGCTTGTCTCTTATTGAATGATTTTTAAATCCGTTCTTATATAGCATTATTGTTTCAATTATAATTATTGTTATTTTATTTAATAAAACCATTAAATAAAATAACAATAATATAACAATAAAAAAACAAATATAATTTAAATAATGAGCCATTAATTAAAACAAGTAATGTGCCTAAAGAGAGAACGTCAAAGTCATTATAGCATCTTTGTTGGCTACAGGAGGGAAGAGGTGTGTTCAATATATATATATATATATATATATATATATATATATATATATATATATATATATATATATATATATATATATATATATATATATATATATATATATATATATATATATATATATATATATATATATATATATATATATATATATATATATATATATATATATATATATATATATATATATATATATATATATATATATATATATATATATATTGTAAAATATTTTTATTTCAACTATTTACCATATATGAATTTATGTTGATGAAGCTTAAAAAGCTCATTATAATATTTCTTTATATTTATTTATTAAACATTGTGATCATTTTTTTTCTTTATAATATTATTATTATATGTAGTATAGTTAATTCTTGTATATATAAATAGTCAATAATAATTTTACATCGGGGACAGAAACAGTTCTTGGTTCGAACTAAGAACTTACACCTTAGTCAGAACTAAGGGAAAGTAAATTTAGTCCGAACTAAATTTAAATGTCTTAGTTTGAATTAAGACTCGGTTTAAAAACTTAATATCTTAGAGGATTTACTTTAGTCTGAACTAAAGGATGAGTTTAAATAAACCGTTTAAAAACAAACTTTGGTCAGAGCCAAAGTTAGTGTTAGAGGTGTTTGGACATCTTTTAAATGAACACTATTTCTAATGTGTATAATAATTGTAACCCTCTTTAAACCTTTGTTCTTAAGATAAATATATTAATAATAATATTATTACAAATTTAAACATTCATGTAAATAAACAATTAAGCCTCTTCGTTATTTGCTCTTGCCTTCTTTGAAATTTTAGTCATCCCCTTTATTTTTATTTTGTAAAAAGGTACTTTGTGATTCCACACTATTACGCTACCTCACAAAGTTATGACCCTTTTTATATTGGCGGCAGCGGTGAAGACTCATTGTTATTGGTGACATTACGGTGGATTTTGTTATACTCAGCAACAATGAAGATTGTCATTAAGACTCATAGTTATATTATCAAATTAATTAGGCTTTTAC
>SEYY01009514.1:17500-20000 GCA_009176605.1 Armadillidium nasatum | reverse complement strand
ACTGTAATTTTGCCTTAGTAAAATGCTCAAAAGCTAAATAGAATAGTATCGTGAGGGTAATAATAATAATAATAATAATAATAATAATAATAATAAAAAGAAGAATTTTACATTTTACTACATTTTACAAGATAAATTATTACTATAAAAAGGAATTTCTATTTTTATTTTATTATACCGCAATGCACGAGTATATTTCCAAAACATTTGTGAACTTAATTTCTGTTTAAAATCAAATGTAAATAAAGAATGCAAATTTGTAAGAAAAATGTAAGACAATTTATTCCAAGAAAAGAATTTGTTTCTTTATTCGTTTGGTCTAAAAAGTCCTTAAATAAATTAAATAAAAGAGAAGCGGCTTGATAATAATTTCCTCTTTGCTCTTGAATTTGAAATGTTTTATTTCTTTCTCTTTTTATTTCAACTTTTTTATTAGTCGTTTTTAAAAGTTTTTTAAAACCGAAATAAGAGGTAAATATTTTTTTCTGAAAAGACTGAAAGATAGGACTAAGAAGTCGTTGAAATTTGTCAAAAACTTCAGCAATGGAGCTTTTAAAGTACTCGTATGTCCTCCGTTAAACGTGAATTTAATTACCATCATTAATAATGTGAAGAAGTAGGTAACAGTTTCCTTTGAAAATAAAGAAACTAAATAGAGTTCTCCATATCTTTTATTCTTGTTTCTTTACTATAGAATTTTCATGTGGCTTAATCTACGTTCAAGTCTTGCAAAATGACCAGCAATTAACAAAAAATAAAAAAAATTACATTTTTGTTGAGTTTAAAAGAATATAAAATTCTGAAATTACATTGAAAAAAAAAATTTCTCTTTCAAGTTTTATAAACAGAAATATTGTCATTGAGATGACGTTCCTCATAAATATCTTGACTTACGTCATTGTAGATGTGTGATGACTTCACACTCTTACGTCATTGTAGATGTGTGATGACTTCACACTCTTACGTCATTGTAGATGTGTGATGACTTCACACTCTTACGTCATTGTAGATGTGTGATCACACTGAAATTTCCAAGAAGTGTTCATAAAAAGATTGAATTAATTACCGTAAATTGTGAAGGTTTTATTTCTTTTGAATTTTTCAAATTCTTGAAAACAGTTAATGCACAATATTAAAATAATAATAAAAACTATTGATTCCTCCTCTATGTCATATGCAAACTGGTAAGATCTTCTGCAAAACTGATTTATATATGACTGTTTAAGAATCGGAAGAAAGTGTGTTAAAATGAAACATTAGGAATATGCAAAAACATGACGTATTATTACTTAAATAATCTTTAAAAAAAAAAAAATAAATAAAAAATATTCGGTCACAAAGAGTGTCGTAACTAACAAACACAACAACAAATGCAACGCAACATAACACAACACTACACAACACAAAATAACACAAGCACACTTTTGTAATAACAGTATTAACAAAAACTTTATTTAGTAATGTATGAGCCTTAAAATCCACACATCAGAAAAATCCAAAAAATCTCATCCAATATATTGTTTATACAAAGGTTATTTTTGGATATTTCATATATGTTGGACATAAGACTTATCTATTACACAGTTTATAGAAAACAAAGATAAATGAGTATTCGATTTTTACCAAGTTTTTAAAATTCTTTTGAGAATTTCATGAAAAATTCTTTAAAGTTTTCCATCAAATGAACAGGAGTGAAAACTCTAATTCTTCTTAAAAATATTACAATGCATTTCAAGTTTAAAATATTATATTCTCAAATTGATTGAAACTATTAAGAAACAAAGATAATTTACTTGAAAATGTTAGTAGTAACTTTAATATTATTGATAAAATATTTGTCTATTGCAAATATTTCATTCATAATTTAGTAAATATTTTGTTCATATACAAAATATTTAGTTTTTATATTTTATTAAATATTTGAATTTCATTTCAAAAAAATATTAAAATTACCCTTCAATAAGGACTTTGGGCATCTATGAACCCTGTAAAGGAATCACTTTGGGCTTTGGGTGCAACAACGTCAAAGCAATTTACCATTTCTGATAAAGTTTCAGACTTGTCTCTTCAAAGGAATTAAAGATTAGTTATTACTAGCTGTAGCAGAAAACACATACACATACATACATACACACACACACACACTCACACACATATATTATATATATATATATATATATATATATATATATATATATATATATATATATATATATATATATATATATATATATATATATATATATATATATATATATATATATATATATATATATATATATATATATATATATATATATATATATATATATATATATATATATATATATATATATATATATATATATATATATATATATATATATATATATATATACACACTCTTCTTATTTAAATGAAGCAGGAGAAAAGTTTAGAACATTAAATGAAATTATGAGAGATCTTTTGAGGACTTGAAATCTCTAATTGTTCCCAAGAGTTCAATTATTGTAAAGAATTC
>SEYY01009513.1:10000-14274 GCA_009176605.1 Armadillidium nasatum | reverse complement strand
TGTTAAAAACAATATATTAGAAAAAACTTCATCACTCAATCTGCTAGTCAAGAATTTAAGAGAATATTTGTATTCATTCATAGCGTGCATCCAATCAGTTTACGATAATGTGTTCAGATTGACCTTTTTTCGACTTGTCTAAGAAATCAAAAGTCTTATGAGGTCTGCAAAAAACGATGTAAGAGACGTGTATCATTGTATATAATGAAGAAACAACGTATCTGGACAGAATTCTGACCGTTTTTATATAGTCAGATCAGCTTTATTTTGGCTTAGTTCGGGTAAAGTATGGGTGTTAGGTTAGGTTTTGGCTAAGTTAGGTTAGATATAGCTTTAGGTTAGGATAAAGTTAGGTTATGGTTTAGTTAGGTTAGGTGGTTAGGTTAAGTTAGGTTAAGTGATGACGTATAGGTTAGGTATGACGTTAGGTTAAGTTAAGTTAGATATGGTGCTGACGATTAGGTTAGGTTGGTTTGGTTAAGTTAGGTTAGGTTATGTATTTCGTTAGGTTATATTTTGCGAGTAAACCCCCATTACTATAATGGGACGAAAATTCATCATTATATAAACATAATATTAGCAAAAGCAGAACTAACCTTCAGTTCCTGATGTACCTCATCTTTTACATAAAAGAAAATTAATATTCATCCTAAAAAAAAAAAAAAAAAAAAAACATTATAAACACCTGAATTCTTACCTTTAAATTTTAGATAATTTCACATATACTTTATATCAAATTTACAGTATTCATATATATTAGAAAACTTACAATAGATTAGATAAATTACAATATTCATATTTATTAGATAACTTGATGACGTCATTTTCTGAATTTTTAGCTTTTTATTTCTTGAACTTTATTATTAATAAAACTGACCTGAATGACGGAGAGCGGATTGTCTCTCCGAAAGTCCTGTCACATTATAATTTAATTTTATTCACCTTCATATATAATATATATATATATATATATATATATATATATATATATATATATATATATATTATATATATATATATATTATAATGAAAATATATGACTTTAAAATAAAATGTTTTCATGTTAAAAGAAAAAAAACTGCCCCGCCCTTAGTTATGTTGTAAAAGGCCACAAAGTGTGTATTATATTACTCGGAGATCCCTAATTTAGGTCCGGGGCAGCTCTTTTAGCAGTTTTTATCATGCCATGATAAGTATCTTATCAGGTCCTTATCTTAATGTGATTGTTATGGCTTGTTGTGGGCAGCGAGCCTATTATGAGAGGTGATTTTAATGCCCAACATTTGAACCTTAATTGCTGGGTAGGATTTTTAAAAACTGTTCTTATTCTTGTTCAATGTAGATCAGCATTTATTACCAAATAAGTAGTTATATATATAATTATATATATATATATATATTATATATATATATATATATATATATATATATATATATATTATATATATTATATTATTATTTATTATTTATTATTATTATTATTATTATTATTATTATTATTATTATTATTATTATTATTATTATTATTATTACAGAAACCTTCGAATGCAGTACTTACTACCATCAAATATTCATTAAAATTTTACATTGTTCATTTAAGAAATAATTTAATATAAAGGTACTTACCAAAGAGCGGTGTTTGTACACTGTCGTGAAATAGTCCATAGTTGTATTTTCATCACGGCTAAATTATGCAAAGGAAATCAACCGACGATATTAATAGATTTTAAAATTCTCTGCGTAGTTTTAAGATCTTATTATCAGAAAAAAAAGCTACATGAATTAAACACGCACAGGAATTAAGCATTGTTTTTTGTCATGCCTATCTCTAGTATGAATAGTAGTACGGTGATGTATTTCTAAAGTTGAGTGGACACCCACATAGTGTTTGAATATCGTTATCACAATCTCTCTTTTTTTTTCAATTGATTTCCTATTGTTTGGGGATGACAACGCAAAAAAGAGTCCCCATAGGAGGCAGAATCCCTTTTATCCAAGAAAATAATCTATTTGGACAGAATTTTCAAAATCCACAGATCTTAAACAAAAGGACAAAAGGTATTGTAGAATTCAAGGCATCATTGTTTTCCTCTTTCTATTGTATGACCTAACGACCACCTCCTACTCTTAATATACAAGGACGTCGCTAACAAAATAATGTTAGAGCTAAAACATGCGTCGTTTAAGGGTATGTTTACTATGTCATATTAGGAAAACAAGAATAGTCTTTTTATTTTTTCTTGTATAAATATTAAATTTTAAAATATTCAGCAATTTCCTTATATATATATATATATATATATATAATATATATATATATATATATATATATATATATATTATATATATATATATATATATATATATATATATATATATATATATATATATATATATATATATATATATAGAAATGAGTTGTCTAGAAAGAAACACGTAAACTAAGCATTGAGAAAATTACCCTGAAAAAAAGTTATTATGTCTCCCAATTTCCAATATTTATAACGTAAAATTAAATGTTATTGTTTAAACATACCTAAACCTAACCTATCATATATATATATATATATATATATATATATATATATAATATATTTATATATATATATATATATATATATATATAATATATATATATATATATATATATATATATATATATTAATTTATAAATATTATAATATATATATATATATATATATATATATATATATATATAAAATCCTTTGATGTTAATATGATTTATTATATACCCTATATCTATGCCAGTGATGCTATTGTTTATTACAATCAAATAATCCGAAGACAAAAATCTTAAGTAACAATAACAAATTTACTTCCCAACAGACTAAACCGATCAAAAAGTCTCGTTCAAAGAGAGAAAAGGCAGCTCCACCAGAGCCTCGGGTTATACGACGCCATATTTGCCAAACGTTTTCATTGAGTTGTTTACAAAGCTCTCTCGTTTTTGGTGCCCAAATCATTCATCAAAACATTGGACGCCTAACAAGCGTCTAAAACCCTCGTCGGCCTTTCGATTAAGGTAAAAATAATTTGTCATAAGGAATGAGAAGTGATTTAGATCTTAGTAAATAAACATGTTTTTAATATTTGTTTATTCGTGTAACTTATTGTTTTTGTTAAACTCACATATGCGCACACTTTTACATAATATAATATTATATATATATATATATATATATATATATATATATATATATATATATATATATATATATATATATATATATATATATATATATATATATATATATATATATTATATATAAGGAATATTAATTACAGTCTGCTAAACACTCTCACAGACTAAATTTTTTCATTATACGTCAAAGTTTAAAGTTTGCTATAGAGGAATCGAACCCGGGCCCTATAGCACAAAATCATAGTATTTTACCTCTACGATACTGGCGGTTCGAAAGGGAAATCCAAAGAGGAGGCTTATGAATAGAACCTCCAAGAAGTTCTCCCGACCGCACTTGAGCCTGAGGCAACATGACCCGGGCTCGGGGCCCCCATTTCCACTCGCAAACTAAACAGATAAGGTAATGTTAATTGGGTTTCCCTTCGGAACCGCCAGTAGCATAGAGGTAAAGTTTTATGCTTTTGTGCTATACTGCCCGAGTTCGATTCTTCTATAATAAACTTCAAACTTCGACGTTTAATGATATATATATATATATATATATAATATATATATATATATATATATATATATATATATATATATATATATATATATATATATATATATATATATTATATATATATATATATATATATATATATATATATATATATATAATTATAGGCAGGAAAATATCGATTATTATGAAATATCGACATAAAAAAATATCGATATAAAAAATATCGAAACTCAGAAACAATCTCCACCTAAGCCTATATATATATATATATATATATATATATATATATATATATATATATATATATATATATATATATATATATATATATATATATATATATATATATATATATATGTGTGTGTGTGTGTGTGTGTGCGCATGAGTGAGGGAGGGAGAATCCTTGGTTTGGATAAACCTCTAACATAGGAGGACTTTTTAAATTTTTTTTCATCATTAAGGAAATTTTTTTCAACCCTCTTTTTCTTTTTAATTACCATTTACCATTTACAAAAAAAAATAAGAGATTCAAATCTTCTCGCATGACCCTGGACCCCTCTCAAAACCTCCACTTTGAGAACGGCTGGATTATGAAAGAGCTGAAGTAAA
>SEYY01009512.1:35000-61724 GCA_009176605.1 Armadillidium nasatum | reverse complement strand
ATATATATATATATATATATATATATATATATATAATATATATATATATATATATATATATATATATATATATATATATATATATATATATATAGTGTGTGTGTGTGTGTGAATCGATGAATGAAGGAGTTAAGAGGCTTCTCCCCCACTGTGATTATTATAACCCCAATACCCCTCCCTCATGAGTCAACAGCTGGCCTCGGCCTCGGAAGACTTTAGTTGCCTGCTTCACCTCCTCCTACATGAAATAAATGAACTCGCTTGCACACCTACATAATATAGTTAAATGTACTTTATGCAGTTTTAAGGATATGAGCCTTATTATATTAATATTACTATTATATACGTACGTACTTATTATTATTATTATTATTAAAACGTTTACTATACACATTTACTGTCAAAACCATTTTACATGCGAGAACAAAAAAGGTAGAATATTATTATTATTATTATTATTATTATTATTATTAAAACGTTTATTATACACATTTACTGTCAAAACCATTTTACATGCAAGAACATAAAAGGTAGAATATTGAGTACTTACCGTGTTAACCGTCATTCATGATAAATTTCCCAGATGAGGGTAGCTAAATGCGAGTAACCTGAAGAGAAAATTGCTATATCAGGAAGGAAAAAGTGTAAGCAGATCAAATGTTCCACAGCACAAAAATGGCCGGAAATGTAAAACAACCAAATAGAGAGCCTTGATATATAGTTAATAGCGATCTCCATAGATTTTTTGATATTTATCTTTTTCCTAAGGCGGTAGAATGTGGGCTGAAAGTTTATTCAAGCACCTGTCCTTGTAGTATCTACAAAAATGGGTATAAGTACCCCAAAGTCACTTTGTAACTATGTGTCCAGGTTAACTGTATGTTGATAAATATCTTTTATTACCCTTAGACTCGACCATATTTAGAAATGTGGCACTAGAATTACTCCAGATATCAAAGCATTAGTCGTCATACAAAAGTGCTATGACTCCTCGCATTGTTAGAACAAAAGTAGAAGAAAAAAAAATATTCACTTAGTATGAATATATGTTCCTGCTTCCTTTAAGTTCCCTCTTCCAAATATTATGTAAAATTGAAATTTCTAAGATAATTTATCGTTAATGTTATAACCAAGAATGCTTACACACACACACGCAAGCACAAACACACAGAGTCGGCAGAGTTTTAAATTGCTAAATTTTTGAAGGTTGAGCTACTCCAGAAATAGATACTATGTAATATAGGGTCAGGGTAAGAGAATTGGAATGCTGATGTCGAGAGGCTATTACAGATTACAGAAATTAATAGAAGAGTGGGCAGTCGAGTCATCGGCAAGGTAATTTATTTGAAATTAATAGTGAGTGAAATCGTCAGCAAAAGAATGAACTGGATACTCATTAATGAAAATAGAAGAGTTTGGAATGGAACGGAACCTTAAGGAAGATCAATATTGATCATTTTAAAAAAAAAAAACTGAACGGCTGCAGTCTACAACGACAGCAATATAGAACCGGAGAGGTAATCAAAGAGGTCACAGAGAGGAAGATTGAAACAGAGATAAAAGTTTATAAATCTGCTATTCCTATCACCAACATTTGGTCGATTCTCTTTCTAACTACACTCTTGACTCTCATTCGACATAAAATCTAACTGAAAGCATATTAATCTCCTCGTGACTCAATGGGTGCACTTTCTCTCGAAAAAAAAAAAAAAAAAAGAAAAGTTTGCATACATGTACGAACTTTTACGAAGCTTATTTCCTTTAAGTTTATAGGTCATTAGAGACAACTCTGATCTTTTGCAGATCGTACAATGAACTGGAACAGATGTTATTAACACGAAGTTGTAGCAAGTCTGTAAGTTCTGGTACACACACGTTGAAATAGAATAAAATTATCATCACCGATTTTTGTAACCTACGCATACATTTCATTAAAAATGATGAACTCTTGTTTACAAGTTGAGGTAGCTTATGAAGATTCATGAAAAGCTTATTTACGCAAAGTAAACCTTCAGCATTAAGATACTTAAAAATTTTAAATCAAATTTCATTGTTCTAAGAATATAATAAAAGGACTGAACAAATATCACCTAAAGTTGCCACTTTTATCAAAACTTTTTTTATTTTTTTATTTGTTAAAACATTGTATCATCAGGCAGGTCAGAAATAAACTGTGGGGATGAACAATAGAGTTTAACTATATATACATCTTTGAAAGTTAATAGAAACAAAAAAAGAAAACCGGCAATCGTGTTTTCTAAATAGAGGAACACACTGCGTAGAAGAGCATGAAAATAAGTAATAAGCCTTATAGAAGCATACGAAATTAACCTTAAAATAAACATGAAATACTAGAACCCCTTTTAAAAACAAAATGTTATATTTCATTATTATTATATTTACTTAAACGTATGATCGTATCTCTGCTTTCCCATTTGATCATAACAACTAAATACATTCAGTTATTTACACGCATACAATTTGCAAATATTTTATTCCAATCAATTTTAACCTTTGGGTTTCCTTTAAATATAACAAACTTTTTTTTCCAGTGATAACCAACAACAAAAACCCCCCCCAAAAAAATAAGGAAGAAAACATTTTTATTTCAAACATTTATTACAATGTAGAAATATGAAAAAAAAAATGAAACAAAACAACTTTATAAATATAAAAAACTGAAAAAAAAAAGAAAATAATTCTTTATATATATATATATATTATATATATATTTATATATATTATGAGTAATGTAATTGACCGCTAAGAATAAAATTTAATAAGTAGTAAAAAAATTGCCCAGTAAATAATATAATATATATATATATATATATATATATATATATATATATATATATATATATATATATATATATATATATATATATATATATATATATATATATATATATATATATATATATATATATATAATATATATATATATATATATATATATATTTTTTTTTTTTTTTTTTTTTTTTTTTTTTTTTTTTTTTTTTTTAATAATTAATAATAATAATAATAATAATAATAATAATAATAATAATAATAATAATAATAATAATAATAATAATAATAATTACCAATAGAACTGGAAAAGAATCATAAAAATATTAAAGTAGAAAATTTGAATATGAGTATCTTTGTTAAATGAAAAAAAGTATTACAGGTCTTTTAAAGCAACAACATTAAACATTAAATGCAGAACTTCAGAGATGTTACAAAACAGGCATTTTCCTTATGCATTTAACAAAGTATGAAAAATAATAATAATAAAAATTAAATATTATTATTATTATTATTTTGGAATTTAAGTATATAAATTTAATTTAATTATATTAATTAGGATTTTAATTATAAAAATTAGGAATATTTCAATGTATAATATATACATTCAATTGAAAAGTTGATGCATGGAATGAAATACCAACCATTCAATTATAAAAGCATAAATAGTGATGCGCGTATAGAAAATTTACGTGAAATGCGAACAGAAAAAAAAATGCCATCAAAAAATGATGATTTTATCTTTTTACGTCAAGAATCTAAAACTATATTTCCCCAAAATTTAAATTTGAAGCTTCCGTGCCTTAAAAATTATCCATCCACTAAAATTGTGAAGAATAAATTCTTTTACATATTTCAAAGTTATATTCTGAACTCCGAGTTTCAATATTTTCCACATCTTGTAACGTTTACAATTCTTAGCAATCATTTTCTGAAATCACAACTTTCACTTATTCTTCTTTTCAATACTTTTATTTAACCTGGAGCCTTGCTTTTCACACTAATCTCTAGCAATGTCTGAATCTTGTTTTCTTAATTCTAGAATCTTTCTATCGTGTATCTTACAGGAATCTTGGATAATTCTCTTATTTTGTTACTTTTTTCCTTTTCTAAACCATATTCCCTCAAGAGTCATGATCTTAATTTACTCTTATTTAATGAATTGGATCTCATCTTCCCATTTCCATCTTTTAGTTGATCAATAGCCCTGGACCTACATAACTCCTTTAATGGTTTCAAATTCATCCTTCAGAGTTTTATTCCTTTGATGTGAGTTTTCTTTTTACTGCTCGATATCCTTTATATTTTTAAATAAATTTGTAGTAAATAATAATAATAATACCAAAGATATAACAACTGACAAACAGTCGTACACATTAGCCAATAAGAATAGATGTGCAATTACTTAGTATCAAAACCTAAATAATACCTGTCCTACGTAGGAACATATTGAAATAACTTATTGTATAAATTGAGATTACAATAAGGATCTTTTTATTTTTATTTTTTTTTTGCTGTAAATGGTCTAATAACTAAAAAAAAATATAAAAAATATTATTTTGAGTACAAGAGAAGAAAATCAAAGCTGCCGTATTTTCTTTGTATTAAAAAATTAACAACACAAAATGTAAGAACCAGAGAAGTATTATGATTGAGAATCTAAAGTTCATCGGAGAGAGAGAGAGAGAGAAAAAAAAAAAAAAAAATTAAAAAAAACTGTCATTTTCTTTTTCTTAACAAAATAAAAAAAATAAATAAGTAAAAAAAAGTGAATAGTTCTTAAACAGAGCTAATTTGAAAACAAGTTAAAAAAAAAAAAAAAAATCTTTTAACGCAATAAAAAAAATAAATTTGTGTACAATCGGTATCGCAAAGATAAACTTTCAAATTTGTATTACCAATAAAAAGAAGCCTATAACTTACATCCAAACTCTAACACAAAGCAAAACATTTAAAAGAAAATCAATCGCACGAATATTATAATTACAAATAAATTATACATAAACACACACAACCAAACACATACAATGAGAGTTGGCCAAATTAACCGCTAATAAACAAAGCAGTTTGAGTACAAACAACTTCTTTTCTAAATTACAAAAAAAAAGACATCTATAACAATGTAGCTTTAATAATAATAATAATAATAATAATAATAATTTGACTTTTACAATTAAATTCTACAGCTCAACAGTCATTGACAGGATTAATAAAAATCCTTTTAAATAAAAATGTATACACACACACACACACACCTCTTGCATACATATTATCATACGGTACCTCACACAAAACATCTTTCTTACACAATTCATTTATACAATATGAAAATTTATTTATTTTTTTTAAAAATAAAAATAACTTAATACATGAAAATTACTTAAATTTTACTGACTAAACACGACTGACCTTTAATTCAAACTTAATAATAATAATAATAATAATAATAATAATAATAATAATAATAATAATAATAATACCTACTTAATCAGAAGACAGAATATACAAAGGAAAATCTACTCTACCTAATTAGGACTTTTGAGATCAATGTTATATATATATATATATATATATATATATATATATATATATATATATATATATATATATATATATATATATATATATATATATATATATATATATATATATATATATATATATATATATATATATATATATGACTAGAAACTTAATACTATACTTATAAAATAAAAACACTTTTAACAACAAGAACGATAACAGCCTTTAAACTACACAAAATTTCCTTAGTGGCTACTATCTATGTAAAAGCTATTAAATACACAAAAAAGCAATTATTATTATTATTATTATTATTATTATTATTATTATTATTATCTAAGTCTATTCAATTGTAGTAGTTCACTTTTAATGTTTTTAGTACTATTATTTTTACTATAAACTCCATTCTTATCCACATGACTAAACTTTGATTGCTTCATTGTAGGGAACGATAAATTTGAATCAGAATTTTTTGTATAAATGGAAGAATTTAAATGTAAACCTTTGTTCTTTAAATAGTTGTACGAGAGTTCTAACCAAGGATTTGAATGATTTAATCCAGTTTGTTTATTAGTAAACTTAACTTTTCTTCGAAGCCTTTGAGAAGAAGACGGAACACTCATAAGGCTACCAACAGAAGTAGCGAGTACTGATGTGCTCCCACTATTACCTGTTCCATATGAATACGGTGGTGGATGCTTTTGGTCGATGTGAGTTTTGGTCAGGCATGAGAACTTTACTGACGTGTCTAAATACGAATCATTGTCCATTCCAAAAGTAAGACCTAAGGCTACATTAAAGGCAGAAGTGTCATACAAGTGACAGCCTGAGTATCTGAACAGTGGCTTCTTATTATACCTAACGGTAGACGTAAAAAAAAAAAATTTAAATAAACTTCAACAAATTACTAGTCATAAAGCAATTTTTCAATTTCGTACAATATTTACTTTCACTAAACAGACTTCAGAACGTTAATAAAACAGTTCTTTTAAATTTGTTTTTAAGAGAAAGGGCGTAACTATAATTTCAAAGGATATTAATAATTATAATAAAACTTACTTGCAGCCAGTATCCTGAGCTCCAATTGGACTCAAACAACTCGCAATGAGAGCACATGTTACCCATGGTCTCATCAAATACTGATGTACGATAGGTGTATTAACTATCAATACAGCTTTTGGGTCGCTCATCTATAAATACATTAATAAACGTAAATTTACGATCATTGGATATTAGACATCTATAAAATAATATAGATTGCATAATAAATGCTTAAAAAATTTCTGATGCTTTTTACAAGTACAAAATTTAAATATGTAGGATAACTAATTTTACCTCCCAAAATAAACTGATGAACACAAAAATGAGAGTTAAGATGAAAAAAAAAGCATTATTTACCTGTTGAAAATCATAATTATGTTTAACTGTTCTGAAAGCAGTGAACATATCTGGATGAGTGAGGGCTGATGTTGGGAGGTGAGACGTAGGAGAGCGGAGAGGCCAAGCAAGAACTCCACCTACTTTTAAAGCATATGCAACCCATTGATCCATGAGTGAATGTTCTGAATGTTGTGTTTCTGATGAGGCATTCTGAAAGAGCTGCATGCAAGGGTCAATCCAAAATACAATTCCTGAGAGTTGCAGCATTTTCTGAAATGATAAGGAAACATTAGAAATTTTGTTTTTTAAAATTATCACCAATAATAAATAGAAAAAAATAAAACAATTAAAACTTTATGTTTTAACTAAGTTCTTACTTGGATAATAATGGACCTGTAAGCTCCTAAACGAAGATCTTGAACATGGTAGGGATAGGGTGAAAAATCGAACTGTACAAGAATGCATGATTCATTACATTCATTCCCAACCTGAAAATAAAACTCGGGAGTATTAGAGTTAGGAAAAAAAATTAAACTTTAATTTATCAAAACTCTCAAAGTATTAGTTAGATACCTCTTTGAATTCTTCTTCAGATAAATCTAAAGAATACAATATTAATGTTCCATTTACCGACAGAATCTGAGTAACTTTTATCAATTCTGGAACTAATTCTATTTGTCTTGAAGATATCTATTGGATATATATATATATATATATATATATATATATATATATATATATATATATATATATATATATATATATATATATATATATATATATATATATATATATATATATATATATATATATATATATATATATATATATATATATTGCATTGGCTGGGCTACTAGAAAGTATTTCCTGCTTATATTGTAATTTATAAATATCTTATCCATGAAACAGCTGAGTAGATCATTTAGAATTTCAAAGTGTCACTTTACTACGTCCTTTGCCATCTTCTCAGGGTGTCTTAAGATGTTCAGCACTAATCAGCAGATATCATGACCAAGAATTTATTTTTTATTTAGGAAAATTTTAATCATAAAAGTTTCGATCCTTAACTTATACTCACGGTACTTTTCTTTTAATATATTCCAGTTTCACTAATCTTTTCTAAGTTGCTTTAAAGTAATTACCGTTTATCACATATTAAACGAATGAAAACAATATCTTGACAATACATATATTTCTTATTATTTAACAGCTGGTTTAAACAAAGTCAATATTGAACACAAAAACTCTCTCTAAAATCAAAATTTAAGTTTTTCATTACTTCTTACAAAAAAATGATTTATTTTCCAAATAAAGTATCTACTCTAAAACAAGTTAGCTCTTTGTGCCAATTTAAACCTTGTGATAGACAGCACATAAATTAATAATAATGCATGTTAGAACATATTTCAAGAATCTCTCTGAGTATGCCTTTGATTTATCTCAAACTTTTATGGATACCTGTGGAATAAGCAATGGAGATTTGTAAGAAAATTTTTGTCTTTAATTCTCCTTGATAAATAATATAGACATACTGTAAAAAAAGATTACGTTCCCAACTTAAAAAAATTTCTTCCACTTCTTACAACAAACAAACATAATCAAAAGGTTTCAAAAAGTTTTGATTTGATATTTGAACTATTATATTTTTATAAGTATTAAACTATTACAAAAGTATTAATGCATCCAGTTTTCAATTAATCAATACTGTAGCTAATAATTGAGGTCCAAACATTGGCAGTTTTTTTTGAGCTTTCAAACCTCACTTTCAAAAGCTAAAATTTGTTTAAAAAAAAATTTCTGCCTTTACAGATAACCTCCACATTATTTGAAGCTTTAAAACTTTTTAACATCCAAATTATATTTCAGAAGATTTTTTAAATATTATAACTTTAAATATTAGAACAACTATCTTCTGAAAACAATAAATATATTAAAACAAATATCTAATGGTAATTAATAAGTTATTATGCTTTAAATTAATACCTAAAAAGGAAGGACAGACGCAAAATTTTGAAAAAAAAAAAAAAAAATAAGAACTATGAATAAATTTAAATATGTAAAATGAAAAATATGTAAGGGTCAATCCAAATTAAGTGTGGTCCAAAGCTGGTTCAGAGCAACAATTTTTCTTTCTTTATTTTTTTTTTTTACAATAAAAACACTGATTTAACACTGTAGCAGTTTTTCATCCTTAAGTAGATTATTTTTGGCATTTATAAAGGTTACTTTAAC
This sequence comes from Armadillidium nasatum, assembly GCA_009176605.1. Lineage (NCBI taxonomy): Eukaryota > Metazoa > Arthropoda > Malacostraca > Isopoda > Armadillidiidae > Armadillidium > Armadillidium nasatum. The sequence continues at coordinate 52,799 of SEYY01009512.1, read as the reverse complement.
TCTATAATCTCTAGCAGCTCAAGTAATTCCTAGTACAAGTTCTCAAGAATTGTTATGTTAAGCACATTGCAAGGTATAAGATTTGTAATTAAACTTTGCTACTAAAAATTAAAAATATTCCATCAAAATAAAAAATAACTTTTGGTGTGATTTTTAAGGTTGAGAGGCAACTGATGGCAAGGGTTTAATAATAATAATGAAAAAAAAAAAAGAAACAATTAAATCATGTACACTTTTTTCTACAGGATATTCAAAAATGATTTTTTTTAAAAATCTCTCAGATTTAGAGCTAATATACATACATATGCAAGTCTGAGTTTTAGTTAGAGCTCAATATACATATACAAGTTTGAAGATTACACACACACACACACACTAAAAAAATATTTTTAAATAAAAAATAAAACGTATTTTGTTTTGACATAGTTTGCCTACTCCACTATTTAGAGAAATATTATAACAATAATAATAATAATAATAATAATAATAATAATAATAATAATAATAATAATTAATAATAATAATAATAATAAAATTCATTTGGATTGGATGATTAGTAAAATTCTTAAATTTGCTTTCAATTCTTAAAAATTTTCACTTTCATCACAAAATATTTAAATTTTTCAGGAAAAAAAAAGAATTAAAAAATAAAATCATCTAAATTAAACAAACACAAACCAACAATTTTTTCTAATTCGATAGTTTTTTAGATGAAAGATAAACCTAAATTTTTTTCTAAAACTACCTATCTGTAATAGAATTTTTTTGGGTATTGGCTTTTAACATTAGAAACCATACAGTTATGGAAAAAAGCTCAATACTGAAGTTTCAGAAAAAAAAAAAAAAAAAAAAAAAAAAAAAAAAAAAAAAAAAAAAAAAAAAAAAAAAAATTTTAAAAAAAGACCAATTATGACCTTTACTTTTTATTTCATTTAAATAAGGTAAAAATGAATGAAATTATGTCCAAATTTCACTTTGGAAACAAACTTTTCTTACCACATTTTAGGGTAGTATTATATAACTATGTAATTATTGTTAATATTTTAAAGCATATCCAATGCTGCGGTAACCCAGAAAAATGTATTACAAGTAAGTTGCCAGTAAGAAATACAGAGCTCTAAAATTAGCAATATTTTTAAAAGTCATTTTTGAACATCCTGTAGAAAAAGGGTGTACAAGATTTTAAGTTCAAATATTTTTATTAGGTTAAACCAGGATTATAAATACAATCATGATAACTAAGATTATAAATAACTTCTCAAAAAAATTTTAAACTTTAAATAAATTGCCTTCCCCTTCTACAAAAAATCACATAAAAAATGACAATTTCAGTGATTCTGATATTAAACTTGACATAAAAAATTAATGTTAAAGGAATATTTTTATAAATAAAAGTTTATTACAAAAAACTAACCTTACAATGCAGTCAACATCACAATACTTTATCCCTACGAATTGCCAGAGATATATAATAAACTAAAAGATGACGATTATAAGCCAATAAAATCCTACCCTGTTAAAACCAATGTGAATAAAAGTAAAATAAAAAAACTGTAGTTTTGAACTGCAAACATATAAGGTTAACAGCATGCAAAATATAAATTATTTGAAAAATGTCAATAAATAATTCCCTTTTTTTTCATTTAGGAGTATATATATATATATATATATATATATATATATATATATATATATATATATATATATATATATATATATATATATATATATATATATATATATATGTTTGAAATTTAATTATACTTACAGCACTAACTATAACTGGAACTGATATATTGAACCACAAATGATTGGGATATAGAGTTGGTTTATCTATGAAGCCCAAATCTGTCAACAAGGAACTATCCAGAGGCTGATTCCCACCTAACTCTTCCTTAAAATAAAATTTAAAAAACTTTTTAGATATGAATTACAATTAAAAGTTTAAATTCAAGTTTAGAGCATGGAATAATATAATATAAAACCATAGGACTATAATGATAATCTAACAACAATTGTAATAATATTCTACATTTTGTAGGGTAAATTTAAATTTCTGCTTACCTTAAGTTTATGCAACTGATTTAATTTATTATGAGTCTGAGTAACTAATGAATGAAGTGTTGTGGTTGTTGGTGGACCTGAAGATAATGTTGATAAAGTTACAAGTCCAAGAATAACAAACAAGCATACCCCTATAAGAGCCCTCATACCACGCATCATCCTGGAAAATACCATATATCAATTAATAATAATAATACTGCTTAACTATGCTCTATAACAAGAAATTAAGATCTAAATTATCGTATTTATTTGGAAAGTATTCAAAAAAACCAATTAAATTTTTTTAAAATTATAATATACAAAATCCCATCTAAGTCAGTTATGCTATACTTCTTGTATAGTTATATTAAAATTTTAAAAAAAAATTTAATTGGTTTTATTTGAATACTTTCCAAATAAATACGATAATTTAGATCTTAATTTCTTGTTATAGAGCATAGTTAAGCAGTATTATTATTATTAATTGATATATGGTATTTTCCAGGATGATGCGTGGTATGAGGGCTCTTATAGGGGTATGCTTGTTTGTTATTCTTGGACTTGTAACTTTATCAACATTATCTTCAGGTCCACCAACAACCACAACACTTCATTCATTAGTTACTCAGACTCATAATAAATTAAATCAGTTGCATAAACTTAAGGTAAGCAGAAATTTAAATTTACCCTACAAAATGTAGAATATTATTACAATTGTTGTTAGATTATCATTATAGTCCTATGGTTTTATATTATATTATTCCATGCTCTAAACTTGAATTTAAACTTTTAATTGTAATTCATATCTAAAAAGTTTTTTAAATTTTATTTTAAGGAAGAGTTAGGTGGGAATCAGCCTCTGGATAGTTCCTTGTTGACAGATTTGGGCTTCATAGATAAACCAACTCTATATCCCAATCATTTGTGGTTCAATATATCAGTTCCAGTTATAGTTAGTGCTGTAAGTATAATTAAATTTAAATTATATATATATAAAATATATATATAATATATATAATAATATATATATAGTATATTATAAATATATATATATATATAATATATATATATATTATATATATCTTAAAATGAAAAAAAGGGAATTATTTATTGACATTTTTCAAATAATTTATATTTTGCATCTGTTAACTTATATGTTTGCATTCAAAACTACAGTTTTTTTATTTTACTTTTATTCCATTGGTTTTAACAGGGTAGGATTTTATTGGCTTATAATCGTCATCTTTTAGTTTATTATATATCTCTGGCAATTCGTAGGGATAAAGTATTGTGATGTTGACTGCATTGTAAGGTTAGTTTTTTGTAATAAACTTTTATTTTAAAAATCCTTTAACATTAATTTTTTATGTCAAGTTTAATATCAGAATCACTGAAATTGTCATTTTTTATGTGATTTTTTGTAGAAGGGGAAGGCAATTTATTTAAGTTTAAAATTTTTTTGAGAAGTTATTTTAATCTTGTTATCATGATTGTATTTATATCCTGGTTTACCTATAAAATATGAACTTAAAATCTTGTCACCCCTTTCTACAGGATGTTCAAAATGACTTTTAAAAATATGCTAATTTTAGAGCTCTGTATTTCTTACTGGCAACTTACTGTAATACATTTTTCTGGTTACCGCAGCATGGATATGCTTTAAAATATTAACAATAATTACATAGTTATATAATACAAAAATGTGGTAAGAAAAGTTTGTTTCCAAAGTGAAATTTGGACATAATTTCATTCATTTTTACCTTATTTAAATGAAATAAAAAGTAAAGGTCAAATGGTCTTTTTTAATTTTTTTTTTTTTTTTTTTTTTTTTTTTTTTTTTTATTTTTTTTTTTTTTTTTCTGAAACTTCAGTATTGAGCTTTTTTCCATAACTGTATGGTTTCTAATGTTAAAAGCCAATACCCAAAAAAATTCTATTACAGATAGGTAGTTTTAGAAAAAAATTTAGGTTTATCTTTCATCTAAAAAACTATCGAATTAGAAAAAATTGTTGGTTTGTGTTTGTTTAATTTAGATGATTTTATTTTTTAATTCTTTTTTTTTCCTGAAAAATTTAAATATTTTGTGATGAAAGTGAAAATTTTTAAGAATTGAAAGCAAATTTAAGAATTTTACTAATCATCCAATCCAAATGAATTTTATTATTATTATTATTAATTATTATTATTATTATTATTATTATTATTATTATTATTATTATTGTTATAATATTTCTCTGGGCCAAATAGTGGAGTAGGCAAACTATGTCAAAAACTAAAATACATTTTATTTTTTATTTTAAAAATATTTTTTTAGTGTGTGTGTGTGTGTGTAATCTTCAAACTTGTATATGTATATTGAGCTCTAACTAAAACTCAGACTTGCATATGTATGTATATTAGCTCTAAATCTGAGAGATTTTTAAAAAAAATCATTTTTGAATATCCTGTAGAAAAAAGTGTACATGATTTAATTGTTTCTTTTTTTTTTTTTCATTATTATTATTAAACCCTTGCCATCAGTTGCCTCTCAACCTTAAAAATCACACCAAAAGTTATTTTTTATTTTGATGGAATATTTTTAATTTTTAGTAGCAAAGTTTAATTACAAATCTTATACCTTGCAATGTGCTTAACATAACAATTCTTGAGAACTTGTACTAGGAATTACTTGAGCTGCTAGAGATTATAGAGTTAAAGTAACCTTTATAAATGCCAAAAATAATCTACTTAAGGATGAAAAACTGCTACAGTGTTAAATCAGTGTTTTTATTGTAAAAAAAAAAATAAAGAAAGAAAAATTGTTGCTCTGAACCAGCTTTGGACCACACTTAATTTGGATTGACCCTTACATATTTTTCATTTTACATATTTAAATTTATTCATAGTTCTTATTTTTTTTTTTTCAAAATTTTGCGTCTGTCCTTCCTTTTTAGGTATTAATTTAAAGCATAATAACTTATTAATTACCATTAGATATTTGTTTTAATATATTTATTGTTTTCAGAAGATAGTTGTTCTAATATTTAAAGTTATAATATTTAAAAAATCTTCTGAAATATAATTTGGATGTTAAAAAGTTTTAAAGCTTCAAATAATGTGGAGGTTATCTGTAAAGGCAGAAATTTTTTTTTAAACAAATTTTAGCTTTTGAAAGTGAGGTTTGAAAGCTCAAAAAAAACTGCCAATGTTTGGACCTCAATTATTAGCTACAGTATTGATTAATTGAAAACTGGATGCATTAATACTTTTGTAATAGTTTAATACTTATAAAAATATAATAGTTCAAATATCAAATCAAAACTTTTTGAAACCTTTTGATTATGTTTGTTTGTTGTAAGAAGTGGAAGAAATTTTTTTAAGTTGGGAACGTAATCTTTTTTTACAGTATGTCTATATTATTTATCAAGGAGAATTAAAGACAAAAATTTTCTTACAAATCTCCATTGCTTATTCCACAGGTATCCATAAAAGTTTGAGATAAATCAAAGGCATACTCAGAGAGATTCTTGAAATATGTTCTAACATGCATTATTATTAATTTATGTGCTGTCTATCACAAGGTTTAAATTGGCACAAAGAGCTAACTTGTTTTAGAGTAGATACTTTATTTGGAAAATAAATCATTTTTTTGTAAGAAGTAATGAAAAACTTAAATTTTGATTTTAGAGAGAGTTTTTGTGTTCAATATTGACTTTGTTTAAACCAGCTGTTAAATAATAAGAAATATATGTATTGTCAAGATATTGTTTTCATTCGTTTAATATGTGATAAACGGTAATTACTTTAAAGCAACTTAGAAAAGATTAGTGAAACTGGAATATATTAAAAGAAAAGTACCGTGAGTATAAGTTAAGGATCGAAACTTTTATGATTAAAATTTTCCTAAATAAAAATAAATTCTTGGTCATGATATCTGCTGATTAGTGCTGAACATCTTAAGACACCCTGAGAAGATGGCAAAGGACGTAGTAAAGTGACACTTTGAAATTCTAAATGATCTACTCAGCTGTTTCATGGATAAGATATTTATAAATTACAATATAAGCAGGAAATACTTTCTAGTAGCCCAGCCAATGCAATATATATATATATATATATATATATATATATATATAATAAGTAATATATAATATATATATATAATATATTATATTACTATAATATCCAATAGATATTTCAAGACAAATAGAATTAGTCCAGAAGTATAAAAGTTACTCAGATTCTGTCGGTAAATGGAACATTAATATTGTATTCTTTAGATTTATCTGAAGAAGAATTCAAAGAGGTATCTAACTAATACTTTGAGAGTTTTGATAAATTAAAGTTTAATTTTTTTTCCTAACTCTAATACTCCCGAGTTTTATTTTCAGGTTGGGAATGAATGTAATGAATCATGCATTCTTGTACAGTTCGATTTTTCACCCTATCCCTACCATGTTCAAGATCTTCGTTTAGGAGCTTACAGGTCCATTATCCAATAAGAACGGAGTTAAAACATAATTATTTTTATTTTTTCTATTTATTATTGGTGATAATTTTAAAAAACAAAATTTCTAATGTTTCCTTATCATTTCAGAAAATGCTGCAACTCTCAGGAATTGTATTTTGGATTGACCCTTGCATGCAGCTCTTTCAGAATGCCTCATCAGAAACACAACATTCAGAACATTCACTCATGGATCAATGGGTTGCATATGCTTTAAAAGTAGGTGGAGTTCTTGCTTGGCCTCTCCGCTCTCCTACGTCTCACCTCCCAACATCAGCCCTCACTCATCCAGATATGTTCACTGCTTTCAGAACAGTTAAACATAATTATGATTTTCAACAGGTAAATAATGCTTTTTTTTTCATCTTAACTCTCATTTTTGTGTTCATCAGTTTATTTTGGGAGGTAAAATTAGTTATCCTACATATTTAAATTTTGTACTTGTAAAAAGCATCAGAAATTTTTTAAGCATTATTATGCAATCTATATTATTTTATAGATGTCTAATATCCAATGATCGTAAATTTACGTTTATTAATGTATTTATAGATGAGCGACCCAAAAGCTGTATTGATAGTTAATACACCTATCGTACATCAGTATTTGATGAGACCATGGGTAACATGCTCTCATTGCGAGTTGTTTGAGTCCAATTGGAGCTCAGGATACTGGCTGCAAGTAATTTTATTATAATTATTAATATCCTTTGAAATTATAGTTACGCCCTTTCTCTTAAAAACAAATTTAAAAGAACTGTTTTATTAACGTTCTGAAGTCTGTTTAGTGAAAGTAAATATTGTACGAAATGAAAAATTGCTTTATATATAATTTTTTAGTTTATTTAAATTTTTTTTTTACGTCTACCGTTAGGTATAATAAGAAGCCACTGTTCAGATACTCAGGCTGTCACTTGTATGACACTTCTGCCTTTAATGTAGCCTTAGGTCTTACTTTTGGAATGGACAATGATTCGTATTTAGACACGTCAGTAAAGTTCTCATGCCTGACCAAAACTCACATCGACCAAAAGCATCCACCACCGTATTCATATGGAACAGGTAATAGTGGGAGCACATCAGTACTCGCTACTTCTGTTGGTAGCCTTATGAGTGTTCCGTCTTCTTCTCAAAGGCTTCGAAGAAAAGTTAAGTTTACTAATAAACAAACTGGATTAAATCATTCAAATCCTTGGTTAGAACTCTCGTACAACTATTTAAAGAACAAAGGTTTACATTTAAATTCTTCCATTTATACAAAAAATTCTGATTCAAATTTATCGTTCCCTAATGAAGCAATCAAAGTTTAGTCATGTGGATAAGAATGGAGTTTATAGTAAAAATAATAGTACTAAAAACATTAAAAGTGAACTACTACAATTGAAAGACTTAGATAATAATAATATAATAATATAATAATAATAATAAAAATAAAATGATTTTTTTTGTTTGTATTAATAGCTTTTACATAATAGTAGCCACTAGGAAATTTTGTGTAGTTAAAGGCTGTTATCGTTCTTGTTGTTAAAAGTGTTTTTATTTTATAGTATAGTATTTAGTCGTGAATATTATTATATATTATATATATAAATATATTATATATATTATATTATATATATATATATATAATATTATATAATATATATATATAATATATATATATATAAATAATACATACATTGATCTCAAAAATCCCTAATTAGGTAGGAGTAGATTTTCCCTTTGCATATTCTCGCTTAGTTAAGTACGTATATATTATTATAATATTATTATATTATATTATTATTATTATATTTTATTAAGTTTGAATTTAAAAGGTCAGTCGTGTTTAGTCAGTAAAATTTAGTAATTTCATGTATTAATATTTTATTTTAAAAAAAATAAATTAAATTTTCATAATAGTAAAATGAATTGTGCTAAGAAGATGTTTTGTGTGAGTACCGTATATAATGATATTGTATGCAAGAGGCATTGTGTGTGTATACATTTTTATTTAAAAGGATTTTTATTATCCTGTCAATGACTGTTGAGCTGTAGAATTTAATTGTAAAATAATTATTATATTATTATTATATTATTATTAAAGCTACATGTTATAGATGTCTTTTTTTTTGTAATTTAGAAAAGAAGTTGTTTGTACTCAAACTCTTTGTTTATTAGCGGTTAATTTGGCCAACTCTCATTGTATGTGTTTGGTTGTGTGTGTTTTGTATAATTTATTTGTAATTATAATATCGATATTTGAGATTTGCAGTTTCTTTGAAAATGAACTACGCAGTCATAATAAGGAGCCCTTCTTTTATCTTATCCCTTTTCATGGCACAGTCAAGCTTAAACATAGAATTATTACATTTGGAATTGATAAATTTTTTATATTTTAATTAATAATAAATTTTTTTTTTTTTAACTGTTTTCAAATTAGCTCTGTTTAAGAATTCACTTTTATTACTATATTTTTTTTATTTTGTTAAAAAAAAAAAAAAAAAAAAAAAAAAAAAATTTTTTTTTTTTTTTCTCTCTCTCTTCGAGAACTTAGATTCTCATCATAATACTTTCTGGTTCTTACATTTTGTGTTTTTTTTTTAATACAAAGAAAATACGGCAGCTTTGATTTTCTTCTCTTGTACTCAAAATAATATTTTTTATATTTTTTTTAGTTATAGACCATTTAAGCAAAAAATAAAAAGATCCTTATTGTAATCTCAATTTATACAATAAGTTATTTCAATATGTTCCTACGTAGGACAGGTATTATTTAGGTTTTGATACTAAGTAATTGCACATCTATTCTTATTGGCTAATGTGTACGACTGTTTGTCAGTTGTTATATAATAAATTGTTATACTTTGTATATTATTATTATTACTAGAAATTTTTAAAAATAAGGATATCGAGCAGTAAAAAGAAAACTCACATCAAAGGAATAAAACTCTGAAGGATGAATTTGAAACCATTAAAGGAGTTATGTAGGTCCAGGGCTATTGATCAACTAAAAGATGGAAATGGGAAGATGAGATCCAATTCATTAAATAAGAGTAAATTAAGATCATGACTCTTGAGGGAATATGGTTTAGAAAAGGAAAAAAGTAACAAAATAAGAGAATTATCCAAGATTCCTGTAAGATACACGATAGAAAGATTCTAGAATTAAGAAAACAAGATTCAGACATTGCTAGAGATTAGTGTGAAAAGCAAGGCTCCAGGTTAAATAAAAGTATTGAAAAGAAGAATAAGTGAAAGTTGTGATTTCAGAAAATGATTGCTAAGAATTGTAAACGTTACAAGATGTGGAAAATATTGAAACTCGGAGTTCAGAATATAACTTTGAAATATGTAAAAGAATTTATTCTTCACAATTTTAGTGGATGGATAATTTTTAAGGCACGGAAGCTTCAAATTTAAATTTTGGGGAAATATAGTTTTAGATTCTTGACGTAAAAAGATAAAATCATCATTTTTTGATGGCATTTTTTTTTCTGTTCGCATTTCACGTAAATTTTCTATACGCGCATCACTATTTATGCTTTTATAATTGAATGGTTGGTATTTCATTCCATGCATCAACTTTTCAATTGAATGTAATATTATAATTGAAAATTCTATTTTATAATTAATATAATAAATTATTATACTTAAATTCCAAAATAATAATAATATTAATTTATATATTTGTTTTATTGTTTTTAAATGCAAAGGAAAATGCCTTTTTGTAACATCTCTGAAGTTCTGCATTTAATGTTTAATGTTGTTGCTTTAAAAGACCTGTAATACTTTTTTTCATTTAACAAAGATACTCATATTCAAATTTTCTACTTTAATATTTTTATGATTCTTTTCCATTTATTGAATTATTATTATTATATATGATTATATATTTATTTTATATTATCATTAAAAAAAAAAAAAAAAAAAAAAAAAAAAAAAAAAAAAAAAAAAAAAAAAAATATATATATATAATATATATATATAAATATATATATATATATATATATATATATATATATATATATATATATATATATATATATATATATATATATATATATATATATATATATATATATATATATATTATTCTTTTATTTTTTTACGCGGTCAAATCACATTAAAAAAAAAAAATATATAAATATATATATACTATATATATATTATAAAATATTTTCTTTTTTTCAGTTTTTTATTATAAAGTTGTTTTGTTTCACTTTTTTTTCATATTTCTACATTGTAATAAATGTTTGAAATAAAAATGTTTTCTTCCTTATTTTTTTGGGGGGGGTTTTTGTTGTTGGTTATCACTGGAAAAAAAAGTTTGTTATATTTAAAGGAAACCCAAAGGTTAAAATTGATTGGAATAAAATATTTGCAAATTGTATGCGTGTAAATAACTGAATGTATTTAGTTGTTATGATCAAATGGGAAAGCAGATACGATACGAGTTTAAGTAAATATAATAATAATAATATAACATTTTGTTTTTAAGTGGTTCTAGTATTTCATGTTATTTTAAGGTTAATTTCGTATGCTTCTATAAGGCTTATTACTTATTTTCATGCTCTTCTACGCAGTGTGTTCCTCTATTTAGAAAACACGATTGCCGGTTTTCTTTTTTTGTTTCTATTAACTTTCAAAGATGTATATATAGTTAAACTCTATTGTTCATCCCCACAGTTTATTTCTGACTTGCCTGATGATACAATGTTTTAACAATAAAAAAAAAAAAAAGTTTTGATAAAGTGGCAACTTAGGTGATATTTGTTCAGTCCTTTTATTATATTCTTAGAACAATGAAATTTGATTTAAAATTTTTAAGTATCTTAATGCTGAAGGTTTACTTTGCGTAAATAAGCTTTTCATGAATCTTCATAAGCTACCTCAACTTGTAAACAAGAGTTCATCATTTTTAATGAAATGTATGCGTAGGTTACAAAAATCGGTGATGATAATTTTATTCTATTTCAACGTGTGTGTACCAGAACTTACAGACTTGCTACAACTTCGTGTTAATAACATCTGTTCCAGTTCATTGTACGATCTGCAAAAGATCAGAGTTGTCTCTAATGACCTATAAACTTAAAGGAAATAAGCTTCGTAAAAGTTCGTACATGTATGCAAACTTTTCTTTTTTTTTCAATATTCGAAAGAAAGTGACCCATTGAGTCACGAGGAGATTAATATGCTTTCAGTTAGATTTTATGTCGAATGAGAGTCAAGAGTGTAGTTAGAAAGAGAATCGACCAAATGTTGGTGATAGGAATAGCAGATTTATAAACTTTTATCTCTGTTTCAATCTTCCTCTCTGTGGCCTCTTTGATTACCTCTCCGGTTCTATATTGCTGTCGTTGTAGACTGCAGCCGTTCAGTTTTTTTTTTTTTAAATGATCCAGTATTGATCTTCCTTAAGGTTCCGTTCCATTCCAAACTCTTCTATTTTCATTAATGAGTATCCAGTTCATTCTTTTGCTGACGATTTCACTCACTATTAATTTCAAATAAATTACCTTGCCGATGACTCGACTGCCCACTCTTCTATTAATTTCTGTAATCTGTAATAGCCTCTCGACATCAGCATTCCAATTCTCTTACCCTGACCCTATATTACATAGTATCTATTTCTGGAGTAGCTCAACCTTCAAAAATTTAGCAATTTAAAACTCTGCCGACTCTGTGTGTTTGTGCTTGCGTGTGTGTGTGTAAGCATTCTTGGTTATAACATTAACGATAAATTATCTTAGAAATTTCAATTTTACATAATATTTGGAAGAGGGAACTTAAAGGAAGCAGGAACATATATTCATACTAAGTGAATATTTTTTTTTCTTCTACTTTTGTTCTAACAATGCGAGGAGTCATAGCACTTTTGTATGACGACTAATGCTTTGATATCTGGAGTAATTCTAGTGCCACATTTCTAAATATGGTCGAGTCTAAGGGTAATAAAAGATATTTATCAACATACAGTTAACCTGGACACATAGTTACAAAGTGACTTTGGGGTACTTATACCCATTTTTGTAGATACTACAAGGACAGGTGCTTGAATAAACTTTCAGCCCACATTCTACCGCCTTAGGAAAAAGATAAATATCAAAAAATCTATGGAGATCGCTATTAACTATATATCAAGGCTCTCTATTTGGTTGTTTTACATTTCCGGCCATTTTTGTGCTGTGGAACATTTGATCTGCTTACACTTTTTCCTTCCTAGATTATTATTATTAATTTTATTTATAATTCTAATTTTACTTCTTATATTCAGGATATTTAAATCTCTCAGCTTCTATTAGCATTATTCCATCATCTGATTGATGTAATATATTAATATCTATGTATATGAGTCCTCTTATTACTGGTTGACATCTCATTATGATTATTAGTTTTATATGCTTTAGTTATTTGTACTTTCTCATATATTATTTAATAATATGTATTGTACAGTGTTATAAAATGTTATTGTGTCATTTCATATATTATATTAAACGATTTATTTAAATTATATAAATTAATTAATACTCTACTATTATTTTTGTTGTTTATCTATTCTCGCATATTGTATTATATAATAATAGTGTGTATTTATAATCTCCTAACTATTAAGATATAGTGGTCGCGGTATTTTCATTATATATAACGTCTATTCTGTAATGCTTATGTTACTTAAATTAATCCTTTATAATATATAATAAGTACTTATCCTCTGATATATTATATATATTTTGCTTAATAATTAAGATTTATTTACCTCCTATATATATATGCTTGTCTCTAGTTTCATTTGTTTATTATCCTCTATTATCTTGATATCATAACAGATTAACTAATACATATTTTAAATTCACTAGTATTTAATTTATATTACCTGTTTATTGTTGTGTGCCAAGCGAAGTTCATTTATTACATTAGTAAGGTGAGACGAGATTTGCGAGAAGATAAATTCCGCAACTTAATAGTTCTTTCCGCGAGCGAGGCCCGCACCAGAGGACTCACACAGTAGATGTGCGTGAATGCATATTCTCTCTAAGTATTGATCGGTGCTGTGGAGATTGGATGGGGTATTTATTTATTTAAATATATACACTCTACAAGTATGGGTATGAGATTAATTATTTCACTCTCTAATCTTCCATTATTTATCATACTCTCGATCTTCAATCTGATTAATTGCTATCCTTGTTTGATCGTTACTTAACATCATTATTATGTTACCATTAACTAGCTTAACTATAATAATCATACATATATATATATATATATATTAATTATGTCTATATTATTATTTATAATTAATTATTAGGGTACTATTGTATTTAACCTTTTATTTATATATATATTACATAATTTAATTCTTATATTGCTATATCGCTAATATATTTTATTAATTTGTAGCTTACTAATTATATAATTTAGTATTGTATCATATTTGTATATTAATGGATAAAATTTAATAATATCATATTTTGATATGTATATAATATTAATCAATCTAAACTATTGGGTAGTTTCTAAAAAGCTGAAAAGACCAGTCCACGATGTGACGTATCCCCTGTGAGGATAGACTCTCACAAGGTTTCAGTACTATATATTCGTATGCGCCAGCTAAATTTAAATAGTGTGATTACTTACAGTAGTAGGAGAGATATATGTCCCCTCTGACCAGATGACCCACATATGCTCCCTAATCCCTGTAATCTTATACCTTACTGAATAAACCATTTTTGAATTAATTTTATCATATATTTATTATTATTATTATTATTTAAATTTAATTATTATTTTTTTAGTTTTCGAAGCAGCGTCACTTCCGTTCGGACTTTTATCTAATATATAACCTGATATAATGATGAACTGTCGTTTGCCGTGGGATATCAAAGCCTAACTGATTAGAATGTAAATGTTGCCGTGGGTACATATACAAGCCCCTACTGTCTACCCTGCCGATGTTTTTAGACGAGTTATGTACTGGACGTACTCGATATTTTTAGTAGAAGTGTCAATTATAAATAAACTATAATTCCTCTCCTATACGTTATATACCTAATAAAATATTATAAAATTATTATTTTTAATTTACCTAATTTTTCTTTTACTCATGAACTCGCCAAGAAAATTTTCATATAATTTAACCCTTTTTAATTGTACATTTAAGTAAGTTTTTGATATAATATATTATATGGAATGTATATATATAAAAAGTAAACTTCTGGCTATCTCGTAATATAATTTTATATTTTATGTTCTGCACTAAATATTTGGCAAAGAGCCCGTATGACTCAACTATTATACTAAAGCAAAGCCGTCCCTATCAAAAATAAATAAATGAAACAATAATAAAAAATAATTCCTTGAAAATTAGAATACATACTTTCTTATGATATTAAAATATAAAGTAGATATCAGAATGTTATATAAAGATAATACATAAATTTTCTCATTCTGCCATATTATATTTATAGGTATATGAGCTACGATCCAACTAGATGATTATTATTATACAATCTATAGGTAGTTTAAATAGTGAGCATTTTATAAATTTAAGGTAAATGGATCTTGAGAATATATTTCTATTTAATTGATTTAATAAAAACATTTTTATATTTAAATAAAGTAACAAAAATTCTATTTATAATAAAGTGTCATTTGAATAAATCTATATATTAATATATTTGTTTAGGAAAAATAATATTAAAAACTTTTATTAGAAATAAATATTTATCGATATATATAGTGAGCTTGTTCTCTCCTGAGATCGATAATAAAAGCTCCATTTCAGTCACATTTTAATATAATGGTACAATACAGCCTTTAGTCTTCAGCTCAACATTAATAACATTGAAAAGCTCACTCTAAGCAGTTATTTAATTCTTAGAGTTCATTTGGTAGTAAGGAGTGAAGGTAAAGTTAGGTATATATGGTTTAGTTAGTCTATTATATTTTATTAATAAAACTATAAAATATTTACAGATTTCTAATTTAAACAGGTTGATTATAGTGTAATTAATTGGTTGATTTAGTTATTCATTAATGTGAGATTGTTAAGTTCTTGATATAATTTACTCGAAATGTGAGCTCAAAATTATGCAAATTAATAATATATAATATATTATATTATACTATAAATATATATTAAATATTATATTAATATATATATTATTAATATTATTATATATTATATATATAATTAAATATATATATCATATATATATATATATATATATATATTATATACATATATATATACTATATATATATATATCTACTATATATCATATATAATTATATATTTATATATATAATATTAATATATATATATATATATATATATTATAGTGTATATATGTGTGTGTGGTTAGCTAGTTTTGTATATGTGATAATTACTAATTAGTGAGTTAGTTATATAAATTGCTTGATGTAAGGTGTGATATGTACTCGTATCATACTTGCCAGTATCAGTACATGTTATTAAAATAATCGTTATATATCAATAGGTAACATATATTAATTTATATATTATGATTAATGATTATTTATATTAATTATATAAATTATTATTAATTATTACTAAAAAGTTGTTATTGTTGCCATATTATTATTATTACTATCATAAAAATAATAATATTAAAAAATATAATATATATATATATATATATATATATATATATATATATATATATATATATATATATATATATATATATATATATATATATATATATATATATATATATATATATTATAATATATATATATATTATATATATATATATATATATAATAATATATATATATATATATATATATATATATATATATATATATATATATATATATATATATATATATATATATATATATATATTTTTTTTTTTTTTTTTTTTTTTTTTTTTTTTTTTTTTTTTAATATATATATATATAATATATATATATATATATATATAATATATATATATATATATAAATAATATATAATATATATATATATATAATATATATATATATATATATATATATATATCATATAATATATATATATGATATATATATATATATTATTATATATACTATATATATATATATATATTATATATATATATATATATATATATATATATATATATATATATATATATATATATATATATTATATACTATATATATTATATATATATACTATATATAGTATATATATATCATCTTTTGAATAGAAAACTCCTGGATTTCCATTACATGAACATGAAAAATAAAACGAACTGGAATTCTATATCCTAAATACAATCAAGAGAGCGTTGCCAGCTGCTTTCGAACGTAATGTCAAATGAAGTTCAAAAAGTATAAGCAACGTTGCCAAGTTTCACTGTATTGCATTATCTCATATTTATAATCTAATTCTGATTGTTGTTATTTCCCAATATACTGATTGTTTTCTGTTTTTTTATAATATTAACGTTTCACGCTTAAGCAAAATATTGAAATTCATAAAAATCAGCATAAAGAGTATTTTATAGAAATTCTATGTCCAAGTGTGAAAACAACTTTCCAAGTCCATATATTTTAGTAATCGTTTTAGTAACTACAATATTTTCCTTTTTTTTTCGTCAATGAATAGATTAACATTTTGTCTGCAGATTATATAATCATACAGTAATGCCTAGACTGTTTCTACATGTAAACAGTCTTTCAAAACGTACGAACGAACAATCTGACCTAGACTTTACAATGTATTCGCATAATAATAATAATAAAATAATAATAATAATAATAATAATAATAATGCATTTTAAATACTATTATTCAAAGTTTAGTGATTGGTGATATAAATAACAATCAAGCAGAGGGAGTCGAGGAGGATAGAATAATAATAATAATAATAATAATAATAATAATCAGTAGGAGATAAGTATGTATATAGTGTCTGAAGGTTTTCTATATGACAATTCTTCCCCTATGTGAGGGGCCCAACCCATAAAGTATACATGTTTACTGTTGTGTTGTTGTAAAAATATTTTTGCGTATTTTTTCGTGTTTTTAAAAGGATAAGAGAGTAAAACTGACATCCTACAGTAGGGTGAAGAAGGGTCAAGTCTGAGGGCAAAGGAGGAAAGCTTAAATTTCTGAAAGCAACGAAAATGGGAAGAACGATTTTTTTGGGAAAGTTTATGTGGGTATTGGGTATTTGAAGGAGGTGTAGAGAGAGAAACTGTGGAAAGCTTTTGGGTTTATTTTTATAGTATTATGACATGAAATAGTGGGAGTAGGAACTTATAATTAACGAAGAAAGT
>SEYY01009512.1:15000-30000 GCA_009176605.1 Armadillidium nasatum | reverse complement strand
ATGCACACACATATTTACAAATAATCACACTTAAACACACACATAAACTCAAGCATGCACATGCACAAAAATAAACACATTCGCACACATATTTTTTAATATTTAAACAATTTCATGTCCCTTATCCCTTTCTTTAGAAATTCATTCCTTTTTCTGAGTCTTGTCATTAAAATTATTTGAAGTACTATTTTCCTTTGAACAACACTTCAACAGAGTAATTTCGAAGTTCCAAATCATCCCTCCCTCTATGGAAGTTTTCCCTCAATCTTTCCCCATTTGAATTTATTCACCTTTTACTTCAAATCAATCCATTTTCATTCTTACTATCTCAAATTCTAGTTTCTCATATCTTTCTTTCAAAAATGATATTTGATATTTTCGATAACTAACCTCTTTGTCATTCTTACACATTATATATTTTCCTTTTATCTCTAAGACTTGCGAAGCAGAGAGAAGGTGAATCAGGTGTATAAGCCGTGCGTTTACACCATAAATGTACAAAAATCATTCATCTTACATTCGTAGCACCTACAAATTTGAACGCTAAACCATGTGACGTCATCCATCAATCATCATGGCTCTTTTTTGACCACGTGGAATTTCGTAGTCTCTTGAATTTTGACTACGTGACTTTTTATCTCCGATTCTTCTAGCAAAACCAGAAATTTTAAACACATACCTTCTTCACAGCAGCCATCTTGGTTTTTCTTCATTCATGACGTTATTACGTGACATAATATTCATCAACACGAGATATGACCTAAATCTCCAATTATTTTCATCATCATGGAAAACATCCCATGAACATAAATCGCAAATTTGTAACTTAAAATTATTTTATTTCATAAACAAGACAGAAATATATACTTACCCTCGGAGAAATATCGAAACAGGAATATGATTTGAACAAATAATCAAATGTAAATAGTAAAATTTCATGTAAATTCTTATATCGTATTATATTCTCATACTCAGAAAATTTGAACGTGAGTTTTTACTCGTAATGTCGTACTATGTCTTCATATTCCTCATACTTTACGATAATATATATAAAATAATGTTTTCACATTACATGATAATCACAGACACATAGCATTACATAATAAACATTCATTTACAGTACATGTGTTGGAATTTCATAATTATGATGTCCCTCTATGATATCATTACATCCTCACTGGTACTGAAATTAATGATTCATTTACTCTATTACAAATAATAACATACCTATATCACATATTATTCATGTGTTCTCAGTATCTGATTTTCCATGAAGGTTACGTCAGGTTAGATATTTATGACGTCACACCTTTTTCTGAACCAAAATAACGTTTTATTTTCAAGTCATAACCTGAATTTCAAAACGTGGAACTATTTTTTTTTTTTAACTAAGTGATGTCATTAACCGTAAACAAACAATTCCATTCTGAACACTTTTACAAATTTTTCTTTATTTTTCTTTTAATAATAAATTTCTTTTATAACAAACTTATTTTAAATATGATACAGTAAAAAACGTCGTAGATTGACTTCAGACTCCTTTCATTTATTATATAAAACTTTTTCTCCATATCGTATAACAATCATGTGTCCATTGTAACTGAGTCTGATATTCATGTATGTGACGTTATATAATGATGTCATTTATCAATCATATGATATATTATTCTTTATATTTACAAGTCTTCACAGAACGGTGAACATTTATCTTAAGAGTATAATAAAAGATGTACTGATGTAGCTCAAACAAACAAGTCAATTCAGCATTTCAGGATAAGCAGTACCTTCTCAGTAATTCCTTATCATTTCCCTCTCCATCAAGGTGTGTAACCTATATTCTTTGAACGAGGGTATGAATTCAAGTGTCGCCTCATCAGTATCATTACATATTCTCTACACTTACCAAGTCCAATGCAAGGCCATACTTATGCCCACACATGGTGTTACTGTTGTATTATCTATATCCTAAGCATGTAATCAGAGCATTTTCAATATCATCTCATACTTCCTACCCTTACCAAACCTATTACAAGATATTACTTATACCTCAACATATTGTTACTGTTATATTACGTCGTAATTATGGAATAAATACATTTTTTATACTCATTACATAACTTATCATCGAAAAAAGATCACAACTTCGATAGTATGACGTATATTTTTAACACTTTCAAATTACCTTTTTCGTTTCCCCGATTCAGGAAGTTGCCATCTTATTCCAATTCCTGATATCTCCTGTCTATGATTCACTTCTTTAATTAAGTAACGTACTTATATTCACTTTAACACATTATAAGAATGAACACATGCTTATAATACCTGATAGTTCCTGTTTGAAATGTCTGCCCACTTACTGTTGGAAGCAGTTCATACTATATTAAATGTGAATTATTCATCAACATTATTATAATAAACATTTAATCATGTTGATTTCATACTATTCGAATATAAAATTGTTTATTCGTATTGCATAATGATGTAGTCACAGTAATTTCATTTGAAATTCATAAATGTGGCATCATTTGATGTTATATTTCCCAGCCTTAAATATAATAATCACCTAATCACCTTCCCCCAGGTAGGACTAAGTCCTGTCAGTGGGATCTTTCGAGGAAGATCCCTGGGTTTCAAGGGCCCACGGCTGAAACCGCTGGCTGGGCCAGGCCTATCGCGGATGCCGGAGATTATTCCCATCAGTGGCAAGAGCACTCCACTGATGTACTCGTTTAACGACTGAGTCATTCGGAGCTATACGCATGGAGAAATCGCTCACATTTCCCGCTCCGGCCAGGCCTCGAATCCTGGACCTCTCGATTGCTATCACGAGTGCTCGATCGACTGAGCTACGGAGCCTTAAATATATTTTCCTAAAATATTCACTTGTACATAGTACTTAAAATAATTTTATATACACAGAGTCATTCTCTAACGGCATTTTTGTTTCATTTAGTTAATATATTATATATAAATCGTTCTTCCATACTACAAAATAATCACTTTGATATGATTCTATACACACGGTGACGTAAAATGACATCATTACTTGAAATTTAATTTAAATTCCGTCCCAATTTCTTTTATGGCACCATAATATCACATACATCTTAACTATTCAGTTCGTTTTCTATTTTACGTTTAACTCCAAATTATGTTTTAATACTATTTTTAAAAATTTTCATTGTTCTTTTTCATCTTAAAATTTAAAAAAAAAAAATTAATATGAAATATATGAAAACCCAGCAGTGAGCATTCGCGAGCAAATTCACACATACACACGCACAAACACACATGATACTGTGAAGTCATTTCACTGGGTTATCATCAACACTATTCGTCAGCCATCTTTGTTTTCACTTGACCACGTAGTTTCATAGCCATATTTTCTGACCACGTAGTTTTTCAGCTCCGCCATTCAAAATTTTCTCTTTCAGACAATGAAATGTATTGCTGAAATCAAATTTTCTAATCTTTCTTCACACAAGTGTCATAAGCATTACTTCATTTATGTTATTCACCAAGCTTTGGCTATACAAATAAAGTAAACATTTCTCTTCGGAGCTCATTTCAACAGTAAGGTAACATATGTATATTTCTCACTCGAAGGACTCAGACATGTACGTGGGTGTCATCATCAATTGATCATACTTTAGTTTTAAGACATGTTCACAGATAAATAGGAGAAAAACATTATTTTAAGGAATCAATGTCATCTAATCATACGAATAATGGTACAATGTTGGCGTATTCAGGGGTCAGAGGTTTTCACGAGTGAACCTGTGGAGGAAAGAACAGCGAGTCTACGGGGTGTGTGTGTGTGTGTGTGTGTGTGTGTGTGTGTGTGTGTGTGTAAAGGATCAAGGGATACGCATTCGATAGGGGAGGCACAAGAATCTAGGAGTGGGAATAAGGGAGGATCAGCGCCCTTGGTGAATGGGGTAGGGGTGAAGAGGTGCCGAGAGTGAGATGATGACAGCATAAATTAAGAAAACAAGATAACTGCTGTGAAGAAGATATGTGTTTTAAATTTCGAGACTGAGTCGAAGAATCGAAGCTGAAAAATCATGATGGAGATGAAAAACCACGTGGTCAAAATTCAGGAAGGTAACGAAAATTCACGTGGTAAAAAAAGAGCCATGATGGTTGATGGATGACATCACAGGGTTTAGCGTAGGAGCTACGTGCGTATGTATGTAAGATGAATTAATTTTGTATATTCATTGTGTAAACGCACGGCTTATACACTTTATTCACCTTCTCTCTGCTTCGCAAGTCTTAGAGATAAAAGAAAAAATATGTGATGGGTAAGAATGATAAAGAGGTTAGTTATCGGAAATATCAAATGCCATCTTGAAAGAAGGAAACGAGAAACTGAAATTTGAGATAGTAAGAATAAAAATGTATCGATTTGAAAAGGTGAGTAAATTCAAATGGGGAAAGATTGAGAAAAAACTTCCATAGAGGGAGGGATGATTTGGAACTTCGAAATTACTCTGATGAAGGTGTTGTTTAAAAGAAAAAAGTACTTCAAATAATTTTAACGGTAAGGTTTTAACAGGAAAAGGAATGAATTTATAAAGGAGATAGGGAACATCATATTGTTTTAAGTATTTAAAAAGATGTGTATGCATGTGTTTATTTTTGTGCATGTGCATGTTTGAGTTTATGTGTGATTATTTTTAAATATGCGTGTGTATGTGTGTGCGCATGCGTATTCTTGAATTTAAGTGTGTGAGATTATTGATGAGTATGCGTGCATATATATATATATATATATCTACGTGTAAGTTCATGTGAACATTACTATGTTTATGCGTGAGTGTGTTTGAATGTATGCATATGTGCCTGTGTCATGCGTCTACATGCGAGTTCATATGTGCATGAATACGTGAGTATGTTAGAATATCTGTATACATAAATGTGTTTGTGTGGTGTTTGTATGCGAATGTATGGATGCGTACATGTATATATACGTCTACATATGAATTCATATAATCATAATTATGTTTATGCGTGAGTATGTTTGAGTGCATTTATGTATTTGTGCATAGATGCGCGTATATGTGGGATGGATGAGTCCTTATACGCTTTGCATGAAAAGTTTTTAGAAAATTTTTAGTTGAAAATAAAAATTACAAAAGATTTGTTACAAAATATTTTATTATTTAAAAAAGAAAAAGGTGAAAATAGTTTATTAAAAGTTATAGTTTGAAAGAAATATAAAAATTTAAATTGAAATAAGTTTAAAAATAATTTCCTAAAGTTACAGTTTGGAAAGGAATATAGAAAATGTAATGGGAAAAAGTTTAAAAATATTTTTTTTAAAATATAGCTTGAAAAGAAATATAGAAAATGTAATATGAATTAGTTTAAAAAATAATTTTAAGTAATAGTTTGAAAAAAAAACGGGATGAATATCTAAAAAGACATATATGGCATCATGACGCCTTTAAAAAAAATAGTCATGAGATGGAAATAATATGTATAATTTTAATCTCTTCGTATATATAAAATCACATTTAGGTATTTATTTACTTTGTAATAAGATTTTTTTAATTTATAAATCCATTTTGTATTGTTATAGAATGAAGTCGTGGATATGAAACATTATCAAGTACGATAAACAAGTGGTTATGAAATACGGTAAATGTAAATGAAGGGAGTCATAAATAGGAAATATCAAGCATTGCTTGACTACGAAACAAATATCAGCCACATGGTTAGGATTTCTTAGATATTTTTATATTGCACCAAATAAAAATGTTTAGAAGTTTTTTAATATAGAAAATATATAAAAAAAAGTTAAAAATTAAAAATAAATACAGAGTTAAAATTATTTGCTTATTGACAGACGTCACTTAATTAAGAAAATAAATAGATCCGAGAATCAAAGCAAAATGTTCAAAGGTATGACGTCACAATATCAATATATACATTGTGTATGAAAATATGATGATCATGATGTTAGGAATTAACCCGAGCACATGTGCAATGTTGCCAGATTTCACTAAAAAGGGGGTTAACTGCTAATATTCATAAATAACTCTATAATTAAAATGTCTCTAAAACCTTATCCGAGTATGTGTGTTTATGCGTTGCCGTGCCGCGTTATACGGCACCCGCGGGTTGTGTCTGCGTTATTTCAACGCAACTGCGACGCAGAACCGGTAGCCTGGAAGGTGATCTCCGAGGATACGACTCTGAGGAACGTCATAATAAGATAAAGGAATTTGGTGATAGTGATAACAGTTCTCATATACTTTTTATTGAACAATCGATTATACCAAACCAAACTTAAGCGTGATTATATAATCAACAAAGTAATAAATTATTCTAAGTTACAAAAAGTATATAAGAGAATAGGACAGAAAAAAATATGCATATAAATAGAACAAATTTTGCTTTCTAATGAATGATCCTCTTTGGTGTGGTGGTAACTTGCTGGATTTCAAATCAAAGGGTGAGGTTTCGAATCCTAGTCTTTCGAAAGATTTAAGTTCGTATCCTGGTTTGGAAATATTGGAAGTTCAAATTTCACTCAAAAGATGTCGCTAAGATGAAGAAAAAGGGGAAAATTTAAAAATGACACTATGGTGGAGTCAAGAGAAAATTAAGATGGCGGAGAAACCCATCTGCTCAGAAATTCACGATGGCGGGGAAACCAACGTGGACAAAAATTGATGATGGCGAACGGATGACGTCATAGTATCATAATGGCCCAAGGCCAAGATGTCAGTGTCAAGTGTGTATATTCGTTTGTGACATTACAGAAGGTGCCTTACCCTCGGTGCCAGGTGTCGCTGACACTGGCACTCCCCTCGTCCCGAGGGTCGTATCCTAAGCAAGGATGGCACGTGCAGTGGTGGAGAGAAGAGATGCCAGAAAGAGCTAGAAAACTAGAAATAGCTCAAGAAAGAGCATGGGAACCGGATGTTGCTAGAAATAGCTCAAGAAAGTGTGTGACATGTGTCTAACGGTAAAGACAGTGGAAAAAAAGTCAAAAGTGAAAATGGGAAAGGCTTTAATAAATAAAGGGATTTTAAAAAATCATCAATTAGGTATAATAAATATCGGATTAAGTGGATTATCCAATTTAATTATGGGATTAAAATAAACCCAGGAAAGAGCGTTGGGACAGTTTCTCCTCAAAATCTCCCTCATTTTCCCTAAACAAGGGGGTCTCAGGAAAAAACGTGAGGTTGGTGCTTCAACTGGCACAGCCGTCATATATATATATATATATATATATATATATATATATATATATATATATATATATATATATATATATATATATATATATATATATATATATATATATATATATATATATATATATATATATATATATATATATATATATATATATTCAGAATTGCTTGGCCAGATTTGGATCCATGGTTGTGCAAACCTCAACTATGAAAAAAGCGTTTTATTGAAAACGCTGACTATTCAAAATAAAAGAAATAAAGTGTTTTTAAATTTCAATTTCCAGCAAAAAGATAAATGGATTAAGAGACAAAAAAAAAAAAAAAAAAAAAACACCCGAAATCGACGTTTTAGAATTCGTCTAGAGTTGCATTTTGATTTCTGTTTGATGAAAATTAAATCAATTCTTTGCGAATTTTAGTTTTGAGGATTCTGTCACCAATTCCCTAAACATGTCGACCATTAACTATTAAAGAACAAATTTTGTTTCGCAGAGAGGACGAGGAATTTTTGTTCTACTTAAAGTCATTATTCATAAAGTACGGTCTTTTACAATTATGCAATGAAAATTACATTAAAATAAAAAAAATTCAAAACAAATTTATTAATAATATTATATATATATATATATATATATATATATATATATATATATATATATATATATATATATATATATATATATATATATATATATATATATATATATTAAAAACCATTTTAGGAAAAATTATTAGTCGTGTTCTCTCTCTCTCTCTCTCTCTCTCTCTCTCTCTCTCTCTATATATATATATATATATATATATATATATATATATATATATATATATATATATATATATATATATATATATATATATATATATATATATATATATATATATATATATATATATATATATATATATATATATATATATATATATATATATATATATATATATATATATATATATATATATATATATATATATATATATATATATATATATATATATATATATATATATATATATATATAAACAATTAAAACCACTACAACACTTGTGTAGTTATATTATTTCTTCAACTTTTAAAGTCTGCTGTAGAAGGATTCGAACCCCGACCTCTTGGATGATAAACAAAAGTGTTACTTCCCCGCCAAAACAGTACAAAAGGAAATCTCGCTAGGAAGGCTCATAAACAACTGTATATATATATATATATATATATATATATATATATATATATATATATATATATATATATATATATATATATATATATATATATATATATATATATATATATATATATATATATATATATATATATATATATATATATATATATATAGGTCAGACTGCACTTTGGTCCCCTTAAATATTTAAAAAACTACTAAACGTACATTAAAAAGGATAACATTTTTGAAATCCTTGAAGAATTGTGATAAAGAAAATAATAAAAGATGTGAAAATAAGTTTTAAAAAAAAAAAATTCTTTTTTGTACGATAATTAAGGAAAAAATCTGTCATTATTATTATTATTATTACTAGTAAGGTTTTTTTTTTTAATGAACTCCTTTCGACTTATTTAACCTGACGACCAAAGATTGCCGTTAGATTGGGGCCTAACCGATAACTGGTGTGTTGCCGTAGGATCGTAGCCTACTGCCATATTACACCAAATATATATATATATTTTACATTTTTGTTACAATTTTCTACGCACTCGCGAAATTTATGCAAACTTCAAATTCTCGGAATTTGACTCATAAAAAGACGCTACCAGACGTACGATGACTTCCATGGCTTTAAAATTCTATAAATTGCGTAGTTATTAAAATTAATATAATTTTTTTTTTTAATTCCCAACTTTTCCTTATCAAAATTCTTCAAGGATTCCAAAAATGTTATCCATTTTAACGTACGTTTAGTAGTTTTTTAAATATTTAAGGGGACCAAAGTGCAGTCTAGCCTATATATATATATATATATATATATATATATATATATATATATATATATATATATATATATATATATATATATATATATATATATATATATATATATATATATATATATAATCTTAAATTGGAGCTTGAGATAAAGCATATTAGTCACGACAACATAACTAGTGGGAGGAGCCTAGACAATAATCAACGTTTGCTACATAACGCGAGACTAGATTATGAACTCGGTACCTTTTTTGCAATGCACTAGTGCGTCATCCCTTCAACCATCAGAGGTATATATATATATATATATATATATATATATATATATATATATATATATATATATATATATATATATATATATATATATATATATATATATATATATATATATATATATATATATATATATATATATATATATATATATATATATATATATATATATATATATATATATATATATATATATATATATATATATATATATATATATATATATATATATATATATATATATATATATATATATATATATATATATATATATATATATATATATATATATATATATATATAATTTCAAGGTCAAGGTCAAGGTCAAAACTATATTGAAATGTTATGTAGTTGTTTTCACTTGTGGCATCACAAAAGCGGCCAATTTGAAATTCAAACCTTAACAATGGCAGACTCCCCTGGAATAGGAATTGGTACGAACCCCAATTAAGGATTTCTTTGCCGACGTGAGTATTACTTTGCTTTTGACCAATACAAATACACCCTTACGAAGGTTTATACTATGAATGTCTCATCTGATTTACGAAAATTTTGTTTGCAACGTACGCTCCAGACCACGCTGGTGACAGTTTTTCATTCTTCACTATCCTTGAAGAGATCCAGTTCAAGATAAAAATGAGCTGGTATATACTACCTAGAGAAAAAAATTTTTTATCTCATCGATTGACAATCCTTCACTCCTAAACACATATCACCCACGAAAAAACGCATGCTTTTAAGTAGGTTAGGTGATACTTCTACTATAGTCTCTAAATGACTGAAAGAATTCTAAATCTTAAATCTAAGTTCGACTAAATCTTGAGACATGAATATCCGCTCCAGCTAAAGGTACTGTGTAACATACCTGGACATTTCCTGATTCCTGTAGAGGACGTCGTCCTGATTAGAAGCAAAAAAGTCTCGAGTATAAGAGAAATACATTCATACTTTAGCTTCACTTCCCACCTGTGGTGATGGGTACTCTCGTTCAGACACCCTGAATAGCAAAAATGGGGAGATCACTAGGAGGAATCATTTCCAGCCATCTGAAATTCACTCTAACCTTGATTAGGAATTACCCGAACACAAATATCAATGTACTCTTCCTCTGTGCTTTCACCTTCAGAGGATATTCTCGTCACACAACTGATCACGCTGACTCGTTAGTGCAGAAACCATGAGTCATGTTAATCTATCTTAACATCAGATAATCAATGGAATCAATCTTTTTACTATCCGAACTATCCCACTCTTCTCAATCACTAAATCACTAATACACTTCATGTTTCAAACCCTACAGGGTACGCTTCCGAAATAACACTTCTGAACTAATGGATCAACCAAGATACCCTAGAAGCAGGGTTGGTGATTTTTTTGATTTTTTTAAAAAAATCAAAAAAAATCAAAAAATCAATGATTTTTTTGATTTTTTTGATTTTTTTGATTCTTTTGATTTTTTTGATTTTTTTAAAAAATAATAAAACTTTTTTTTTTTATTTGTTTTATTTTGTCATATTTTTTGATACATAATGATATAACAGATATATTAGTTCCTTCTTACTGTGTTAAAAAACTTTAAAGTAGTTTATATATTAGAAATATAACTTCCTTAATATTTGGTTCAAGATTTCATATAGGGTAATACAAGAATCTGATCTTCATTAATATAATTTTATCCAATATAGAACTGTTAGAGTTTAGAATTCCTAATATATATTCAATCAAATCTTCAACAAAATTTTATTGAGCTTTAATCTAATGCAATTTGAGGTTATAGACAAAAGAGAAAACAGAAAAGACAATTCCTTTTAATTTTCAACCATTTAAATTTTTATACAACATTATAAGAAAACAATATTCCTCTATATAAATTATAAAAGAAGAAAATTTAAGTACTTTTGATGCATAATCATTAATCCATAAATTAAATACATAACTTGCAAAATATATATATATATATATATATATAATATATATATATATATATATATATATATATATATATATATATATATATATATATATATATATATATATATATATATATATATATATATATATATATATATATATATTGCAAGTTATGTATTTAATTTATGGATTAATGATTATGCATCAAAAGTGCTTAAATTTTCTTTCTTTTATAATTTATATAGAGGAATTTTGTTTTCTTATAATGTTGTATAAAAATTTAAATGGTTGAAAATTAAAAGGAATTGTCTTTTCTGTTTTCTCTTTTGTCTATAACCTCAAATTGCATTAGATTAAAGCTCAATAAAATTTTGTTGAAGATTTGATTGAATATATATTAGGAATTCTAAACTCTAACAGTTCTATATTGGATAAATTATATTAATGAAGATCAGATTCTTGTATTACCCTATATGAAATCTTGAACCAAATATTAAGGAAGTTATATTTCTAATATATAAACTACTTTAAAGTTTTTTAATACAGTAAGAAGGAACTAATATATCTGTTATATCATTATGTATCAAAAAATATGACAAAATAAAACAAATAAAAAAAAAAAACAGTTTTATTATTTTTTAAAAAAATCAAAAAAATCAAAAAAATCAAAAAAATCAAAAAAATCATGATTTTTTCATAAAAAAATCAATTGATTTAATCAACTGATTAAATCAATTTGATTTAATCAATGCCAACCCTGCCTAGAAGTCGAACTTATTCGAATCAGGGAAGCCAGACTCCACCTTTAATCTTAGTCCAACTTTTTCTAATCCATTACTACTTGATTCACTAAACACCTACAGTACGCATGGCCAGGGTCGAACCACTATAGGTCCGATTATTCCCCTTTGGGATTTCTAATCCCAGTTTTGGATTCCCCTCCCGTTACATTAGGAAAATTTCAAAATTTTCTATTTTCTTCTATATTTTCCTTCTATCCTTCACTCCTAAACACATATCACCTACGAAAAAACGCATGCTCTTAAGTAGGTTAGGTGATACTTCTACTATAGTCTCTAAATGACTGGAAACATTCTAAATTCTAAAACATCACCTCAATTTATATCTACTGTAAGCCCAATCAATGCACACCTTATAATCGACATATATTTATATATATATATATATATATATATATATATATATATATATATATATATATATATATATATATATATATATATATATATATATATATATATATATATATATATATATATATATATATATATTTTTTTTTTTTTTTTTTTTTTTTTTTTTTTTTTTTTTTTTTTTTTTCCCCAACTCTACGTCATCCTATCCTAAATTCTTTGACTTTCTTAACTTCAAAATAAAGCACATCCTTTATCTCCTTTCTCTGAAATCATCAGCTCACCACAAGTAAATGTTTTCTTCAAGATCTCAAAACAGAACAGGTGAACTTACCTTCCATATCTCTAGCCCAAATGACCTTGAGTAGATTGATTTCTAAATTTTTTTTTTTTTTTTTTTTTTTTTTTTTTTTGTAACTTTTACTCCTTTTTTTATGCTGTGATACTCTATCCTCCTTTGGGTTTCTCTGATCACCTAATCTCTATGTCCTCTTCAATCTCTACAAGTTTTCCACGAGAGGAACCCCCGCCTATTGCGCGGAAACGTTTGCGGCAAGTCGGTCTGACTTGCGATCTTACTTCTTTGATTTCCCTTGGAATGACTATTGCTTCCGCGGGAGAGGTCCTTTAGAATATGATGATTGCATAACCGAGGTGCTTTTATTAGTCATGGAGACGTACAGTCGTGAACAAAAGTTCGTTCCTATTAAGCTGGAAATAAATATTTATATAAAATGGAGATCATTTCATAAAAGCTCTATTTTGAATAAAAAGAAAATAAAAACATTGAGCGGGGTTTAACTGAACTGTGATTGGCTGAATCTGAAATGATCCCTATTTTATATAAATATTTATTTCCAGCTTAATAGGAACGAACTTCTGTTCACGACTGTACATTTCTCATTCTTTCCCTTCAACTAAACTTAATTTTTTTTTCCTTTTTTTTACAAACTTGAATAATCATTCACTAAATTTTATTTCTTAAGATACATCATTAATTTTGTGACATGAATGATTACATAAACTTACTTGAAAAAATATCACATATTTCAGTGAACAACGTTATCTAGATATGATATTACAGTAAATGAAAGGATTCTAATCAGAATCAGAATCCTGGACCTTCGAATCCAGCAAGTTTTAGAATTCTCGAATCTGAATCCGAATTCAGAACCCTCAAATTGGAATCCAGAAAGTTTTAGAATTCTCGAATCCGAATCCGAAGCCATGAAAAAATCTTCGAATCCGGATTCGGATCCCCATTACTGATATATATATATATATATATATATATATATATATATATATATATATATATATATATATATATATATATATATATATATATATATATATATATATATATATATATATATATATATATATATATATATATATATATATATATATATATATATATTAGGGATGGAGCGATACCAAAATTTTTACCGATACCGATACCTACCTAAAAATTGCCCCGATACCGCCGATACCCGATACCTGAAAATATGCCGATACTTGCCGATACTACTACCGATACTTTACTCCTATACAAATTTTTTGCCGATACCGATACTGGTATCGGAAAATATGCCGATACTTGCCGATACCGATACCGATACCGATACTTCACTCCATCCCTAATATATATATATATATATATGTATATATATATATATATATATATATATATATATATATATATATATATATATATATATATATATATATATATATATATATATATATATATATATATATATATATATATATATATATATATATATATATATATATATATATATATGGCTAGCCTTCACTTTAACATACTTAAGTATTTAAAAAACTACTGAACGTACGTAAAAAGGATTATATTTTTGGAATCCTTGTCGAATTTTAGGTAAGAAAAATTGGGAAATAAAAAATAAATTCTTATAATAATTTTATTACGTAAGTAAATTTTACTCTTTTATAACGCGTGCAAGAATCGTACGTCTGGCAATGTCTTTTTTTTAAATAAATGTTTCGAAATTTGAATAACTTAAATTTCGCTAATGACTAAGAAAATTTTAAAAGATGTTAAATACATATATATATATATATATATATATATATATATATATATATATATATATATATATATATATATATATATATATATATATATATATATATATATATATATATATATATATATGGTGTAATACATCAGTTAGGCTTGTATGCAACTGCCATCTTCGGTCGTTCAGGTTAAATAAGTCGAATTAATTTTGTTTGATCATCACTTATCGTACACAAAACTTTTTTTTAAAATTTATTTTCAAGTATTTTACAATTTTCTTTCCTAAAATTCGACAAGGATTCCAAAAATGTTATCCTTTTTTACGTACGTTCAGTAGTTTTTGAAATATTTAAGTATGTTAAAGTAAAGGCTGACCTCTATAAATATATATATATATATATATATATATATATATATATATATATATATATATATATATATATATATATATA
>SEYY01009512.1:0-2500 GCA_009176605.1 Armadillidium nasatum | reverse complement strand
TGTACATTTCGCTGTCTCCTTTCATTGTCAATGTCTATATTTCTCAGCCTTACAAATTCTTCACCTTTAATTGGAGCATAACCTGCGGCAGGGACTTCAGCATACCCGTCAGGAAACACACATTTATTACGAAGTTTGAACACGCGTTCACCTCCGTTTCGGGCATGAGTAATTGATTGGCCAGTATACTTCTCCATGAATACTAGCCAACGTATACCTTCATATGAATAAAATTTCGAACTCTCCCTGCCTATATGAGCTATGGTATTGGGTTTCATGAAATGGGTTTTAAATATTCTAAAACATAGGGAAGCTATAGTACAGCATTCAGTCAGACAATCTATCCTAAACATGTCCATAAACATTTTTCTAAACTTTTCAAAACTTTTGCGTAGAATATCTACATCTTGCACACAGTATTTAGTACATTCAGCTTTAATATCGTAGTCTCTATGAGTAAATGAAGTATAAAAATCATTCAAATTCTACCTTTTCAGAATCTGTCATTCTATCAATTTCAAACATATCACGAGCAGGAATGCGACCTACATAATTAGCTGTATCTTTTTTCAGAAAATTATAGGGGAAGAAACCTTTAGCCAAATCCCCTGTAATGCCCATGCATTTGGGCAACTTCTTTAAGGCACAGGGCATGTACAACAGGGTATCTTTAAACGTAATGTTGTGTTGAGTAGTCATCGTAATTATTTTCGTGCCCCTTTTAACTGGATTACTAGATATTGCGTCTGCACCTGGTCTAGCTAATAATTTACTGTACACAAATTGTGAATCGAATTTGCCACCATTATGTGCAGCTACAATGATTTGGGTTTTAGGGTGAGCTTCAGAAAAATGTAATAAATAATTTATGAATTTATCTACTGGACAACGTTCATACTCTCTTTCAGCATCCATATTCAAATAAAATACCTCTGTACGTTTCGTACCACAAGTTTCACACTGATCATCATTTCTAAATTCTATATCTGAACATTTATAACATACTAATTGACTAACAAGCAAATAAGGAATCATATCGACAATCGTATTTCCATTCTCTTTCGTTATTTCATTATGCCTATACGTTTCAACATCATAATAAAACGTGAACACATCTTTCTTTTTTTCCCATTGTTTGTCATTTTTCTTTTCTAAAGGTTTCATAAAACATTTATGAGCTCCATTATCAGGATTATACTTAACATCACATTTTAAGCATCGTACATTTACACAATCATGCTGAAACTTACCCTGAGTATTAGCAAAAATCTTTTCATCACACATATTACAAATTCTTATTTTTTCACATACACTTTTTTCATGATTTTTTAAACATTGAGCATTATAAAAGGACCTATTGCATAAGGGACAATGTAAAAATACTTCACCGTTATTTGTACCTGTACACGTGTATGTGAGACACTGCTTGCATTTATAATAATCACATTCTTTCTCAAGATGATAAACCATATTGGTGACAAAAGAGTAGCATTTTGAGCAAAAGATCTGCCCTCTAATATTATCAACATTGACATTTCTGAATGTTAATTTAATAGTATCATTAGTTATAGGGTAGTAATGAGTAGTGTCTCTATCATATCCTATAATACATAAAGGGGTATCTCTATCTTGGATCGTTGGCCTATAAACAACTTGTAATCCTCCCTCCCCGTCGCTGCTATATACAAATATTCTACATTTTAAAATCCTCTCAATAATTGGAAATTTGTCTGCACCTAGAGGTGTTTCATAATTTAAACCACATTTGTCAGCTAATATTACAGCCTCGGCCTTAATTTGCTCTATTGTTATATTATCGAGTACGTCGGATACTAACCTTTTAGCTGTGACGACCGCTTTAAATCCACATCCAACACTATCGGGGACACGGTCTCTCTTGCCTTGTAGAAGATGTTTCTTGGTCACATATCGATGCCCGAAATACACATGCCGTGGAACAAGGGGACCATTTCCTGATGGATTATGTGCAACTTGTACTTCAATAATAAAGTCGCTAAAGGTAGCCATGTCTCCTGATTGAAAAGCAGCTTCCAATCGAGTGCACAAGTACTCGATGGCATTGTTATTCACTATCTCCTGATAGGGTATATTGACATGGAACTCGTTCCTGTCTCCATCATTAAACGTGAACCAGATCCTGACCTCGTATTCATGGTAGTCAATGTCTTCAGTGAGTTGGTCTAGGATCCGGCGAATAACTTCTCTGAATGCCGATTCTAAATCATGACCTCGATTGAAGACTTTATCTTCATCCACCTTGATCCTGTATTTGTGAACATCCACAACATTTGAGCGGCGGGTACTAGCTACTTTTTTAATGCCCAGAAACTCAGCAGAAAAATCATCCTCAGCATTACTTTCTTGGCTAGCAGCATAATAAGGGCGTTTTTTCTGTAAAAAGAGAAAGAAGAGGGAACATGAATATACAATTTGTATTGAATAAACATTTCAAGTACCTATTTAACCAAAAAAATATAAA
>SEYY01009511.1:0-12500 GCA_009176605.1 Armadillidium nasatum | reverse complement strand
CCCTCTCAACCCTCCAACTACCGTCCTATTTCTTTGACCTCCGTTCTCTCTAAAGTTTTCGAATCTATCCTTAACAGGAAGATTTGGAAAGCATCTCAATTCTTCTAATCTTATCTCTGATCGCCAGTATGGCTTTCGTAAGAAACGCTCTACTGGTGATCTTCTTTCCCTTCTCTCTGACTCTTGGTCCTCCGCTCTTCGGCATTTCGGTGAATCTTTTGCTGTCACACTGGACATATCGAAAGCCTTCGATAGAGTCTGGCACAAAACTTTGATTTCTAAACTTCCCTCTTTCGGTATCTATCCTTCTCTCTGTGATCTTCTCGCTAATTTCCTTTCCGGTCGTTCTATAGCAGCTGTTGTAGACGGCCACCGTTCATCCTTTAAATCTATTAACAGTGGTGTTCCTCAGGGTTCTGTACTATCACCAACACTTTTTCTACTCTTCATTAATGACCTTCTCTCTATCACCTCATCTCCTATCCACTCCTATGCTGATGACTTCACCCTTCATTATTCCTTCCATTTTGAAAAACGTCCCACCCAACAGCAGTTGATAGACTCGAGAAGGGTAGCCTTGGAGCAACTAACCTCTTATCTTTCTCGTATTTCAAATTGGGGCAGAGAAAACATGGTTATTTTCAATGCCTCAAAAACTCAGTTCCTCCATCTCTCCACTCGACACAATCTTCCACACAACTATGATATCTTCTTCGAAAACACACAACTCAATGCCTTCATCTGTCCTTAATATTCTTGGTGTTTCTTTTTCTCGTGATCTTTCTTGGAAAGATCACATTACTTCTCTTTCTAAACAAGCTTCTAAGAGGTTGGGTGTTCTGAGGCGCCTTCAGAATTACTTCACGCCACCCCAGTTGCTTGCTCTGTATAGGGGTGTTGTTCGTCCCTGTATGGAGTATGCTTCGCACATCTGGGGTGGTTCCACACATACAGCTCTCTTAGAGAAGGTAGAGTCAGGGGCATTTCGTCTCATCAACTCTCCTGCTCTTACTAACTCTCTTCAGTCTCTTTCTGCCAGTCGAATTGTTGCGTCACTCTCTCTTTACTATCGCTATTTCAACGGACACTGCTCTTCTGAACTCTCTCGTTGCATACCTCCTCCATTGAGAAGAGCTCGTGCGACAAGCCTTTCTACACATTCTCATCCTTTCTCTGTCCAACTCTCCGACCCCAGACTTAACCGCTATGCTCAGTCTTACATATACTCTACTGGTAAAGTCTAGAACACACTCCTTTCATCTGTTTTCCCAACTTCCTTTGACTTGCATACTTTCAAACGCCGTGTGTCTGGACACGTCGGCCACCATCGACCATGATAATAGATCTTTCCCAACTCCGGTGGAATTTGGTGGGCCTCTGGCCTTTGCCCACCAGAGGAGACATAAAATATAATATATATATATATATATATATATATATATATATATATATATATATATATATATATATATATATATATATATATATATATATATATATATATATATATATATATATATATATATATATATATATATATATATATATATATATATATATATATATATATATATATATATATATATATATATATATATATATATATATATATATATATATATATATATATATATATATATTTGTTTCTCACTCCTGTAGGTTCTCACATTTATTTTATTTTCAATGCAATAATTACAACAAATCAAATTTTAGTAAGACACAGTGAACACGTCACAAAGTTGCTACTTAAAGTTAAGTAACTGCTTCAGGTGCGCGCAGCCGCTTATATAGGCTAATGAGAAGTTGACATTTTTTTCAGTAAAAAAGCTATCTTGCTCACGTTTTAACTCTGCCCACTTGGGCTACACCGCTTAAAGATACTCCCTTAAAAAATTTAAAAATTTGTTTAACATACCAGAAAAAATCTATTGTCGTGTCGTATGGCACGCGTGATAGTGGTTGCCCATCCCTGATCTATTGAAAATAGGTTCTATGCCAAATTCACGTGGCATGTACTGAAGGTCAAGTGTGTTTGAAAGTATGGGACAGTTTATTAGTTTTTCACATTAATCTCAACCCTCTATAAAAGCCAGGCATAGCTAGAGGCATTTCCCCCACCCTAACAACTCCCAAAAATGAGAGAACAGTACTCTATATGTGATGGGTAAGACCGTTATATAATAGGAGTGAGTGTTCCGAAGAAAAAATTCTCAAAACCAGAATAGATCTCCGATCTTGTAACCGCTTTTATATGAGGTTTCGAAGAGAATTTACTGTTTATGTTCATACTAAAAATATTGTTGATGTTCGCAGGTGAGACGTAGAGCCATTGAATGACATAAGAAAGTTGGGAGGTGTTTTTGGAAGAGAGATGTGAAGATGTTGAATTTTTAAGAGTTGAATTTCACGAGGTTGAAGTAGTGACCCCAATCCCGTAAATCCCATCCAGAGTGGCAAGATTGCAACTTTAGATTCAAAAGAGAAGGTAGATTCGAAACAAATAGAAAAATATAGGACTGAGTCATCATCATAAGAATGAATAAATTTAGAAGTGCTGCCTAGAAGATCATTAATTAAAAGTAAGATTATAGTTTAAGTTAGAACAGAACTTTTAGGAACATTACAATTAGTAGGAATAGAGAAAGGGATCTCTTCATCAAGAAATGATGAATGGAACAATCTGAGAGAAAACTAAACAGTAATAATTAAAGAGAATGAAGAAATTCAAAGGAGAGGACCTTACAAAGAGTAGTGAAACATGCAATAGGCTATCAAAAGTTTTGGATATCTCAAGGGCCATCTCTAAAGGCAGATCGTAAAATAATGAGATAAGAGAGTATGTCATCAGTTGACCTCGAATGTCGAAAGCCATACTGATGGTTTGAGAGAAGGGAATGAGATTCGAGACAATCCAGGAAATTAAAGTTGAGAAAAGTTTCAAAGATTTAAGACAGAATGCAAGTAAGAGCTATAGGACGATAATTAAAAGGATTAGAACAGCTACATTTCCTTGTTATCTACTAAACATTTGCGCGCTTCCAACACAGAAGGAAAATATTGGTATTAAGTAATAGAGATTATAGTGGAACAAGGAGTGCCTCTAATTCAGACACGCACACCCTCCGAATTCTAGAAGAAATGCTATCCATAGATTTCAGGATCTCATTCACCCGATCATGTTTGATTACAGGCAATAATAACATTGAAAACATGAGAGAAGTATGATAAAGGATGATGGAATTATCCAGAATGAAATTAGCTTCAAAAAGGAGTGTTAGCTACAGTACGGCGATCAGAGCGAATAAGAGCCAAAATGCATATTTACAGAAGTTTTTAGATATGCTTTAATAAAAGCCAAGAAATTTTTATCAGTAGGTTAAAAGGGTTTTTTCAAATTTTGATGTTACCATAAATGAAAGGATTCGAATCCGAATCCAGATGAGTTTTGAATTTCTCGAATCTGAATCCAAACCCCGAACCTCCAAATCGAATCCAGGACCTTCGAATCCGAATCGAATCCGAGAAAAACTTTCTAATCCGGATTTGGATTCGTCCATCACATATATATATATATATATATATATATATATATATATATATATATATATATATATATATATATATATATATATATATATATATATATATATATATATATATATATATATATATATATATATATATATATATATATATATATATATATATATATATATATATATATATATATATATATATATATATATATATATATATATATATATATATATATATATATATATATATATATATATATATATATATATATATATTGGCTCTATTTCTATCTGAGATTTTACGGAGCTATTCATCCTCCTCCAACCCTAGCCAACTTGGTGCTTCTTTTTCTCGTGATCTTTTTAGGAAAGATCACACTACTTCTCTTTCTAAACAAGCTGCTAAGAATTTGGGTGTTCGGAGGAGTTTTTAAAATTTCTTCACACCACCCCAGTTGTTTGCTCCCACATCTGAACTGGTTCCACTGTCTCTGATCTAATTGAAAAGGTTGTGTCTAGGGTTTTTCGTCTTATATAAATTCACTTTAACACTCCTTAGTCACTTTCTGCTTGGCGAGCTGTTGTGTCACTCTCTCTACATTATCGTCATTACAACAAAAGCTACTCCTCTGCTTTCAGTCGCATACCTCTTTCCTTAAGAAGTCTTATGTGCAATATCTTTCTACAGAGTCTAATCCTTTCTCTGTCAAACTTTCTGTCCCCAAACTTAACCGCTTTGCTCGATCATATGATCTCAACTAGTAAATTCTTGTAAGCACTCCTTTCATTTATTTTTTCGACTTCCTTTGACTTGTACCCCTTCAAATGAAGTCTATAGAGGCAAGTCAGTTTTTAATTTGACCTTGATTGTTATTGATTCCCAACTCTGGTGTAAAAATAATAATTTAAACTGGAAAAATAAATATGAAAATACAAATATAACAAGCTTTGAAAATATTTTAGTAAATAAGGAAACGATTAAATCTGACGAGTTGTTCTTACCTTATCATCAACCAGATAAGAATTAATAAGTGTTAAGTTGTATCGAATTTGATAATACACTGCTTTAGCCATGGGAACAACGTACATGCAATCCCTCTCTTTCACATGTTGCAAGTAGTTAGAAATATTAAACTTTCTTGGATCAGTTGAAAGGTAGAGAGGAACGTAGTTTTTCTTAATTATTTCAGATAAGTATTTGTTGTTTGTGTTCATGAAACCAATAGTTCTTAGATAAAAATCTGCGCCACAAACTCTGCGAACAGAACAACTTTTTTTATTATTATTAATTACTGCTACACTTCTGCTATAACTACTACAACAATAACTGATACTATTAATAATAACTATTATAATGAAATAATAATTATAATGAGAGTCCGATGACTACAGTAAGTAAGAAGTTACATTCACAAATCGTGGCTAAACTTCTCCTATCCTACTTTGGTGAACTGCCCCTATATGCATACTACACTCAATGCGAAATACGGTACACAGCACCGCACTTCTCCAAAATTAGCGCAACGATACGTGGGCGTTGTCAGGAGGGAGCAGCTTCCCTTCCTCCTTAGAAGCTATTTATTATTACTTTTAGTGAGGATTTGCAAATCAGTTTCCATGAAAATCTGACTTTATTTGGCTTACTTAAACTAACTAACTAGATTTGACTTTTCTTGATTCTATTATGTTGAATTTTAATAACAATATTGACAATTTGGTCGGCGAACTTTATGAACTTACACGAACTATGATATATATATATATATATATATATATATATATA
The DNA here is from genome assembly GCA_009176605.1 of Armadillidium nasatum. Classification (NCBI taxonomy): domain Eukaryota; kingdom Metazoa; phylum Arthropoda; class Malacostraca; order Isopoda; family Armadillidiidae; genus Armadillidium; species Armadillidium nasatum. The sequence goes on along the minus strand of SEYY01009511.1, from coordinate 7,181 downwards.
TATATATATATATATATATATATATATATATATATATATATATATATATATATATATATATATATATATATATATATATATATATATATATATATATATATATATATATATATATATATATATATATATATATATATATATATATAGTAGAAAAAGATTTGAGGATAATATAAGGAAGACCACTTTTAATAAATTTACTTAGACCTAAAACAAATGCTAAAGATAACCAGAATTAAGTCAAAGAGAAGGATAAATACCGAAAGAGATACGTTTAGAAATTAATGATTGTGTTAGATTCTACCTGGGCCTTTCGATATGTATAGCACCATCCACTTTGAAAGATCCACTTAAATGTTGAAGCGCATAGGAATAAGAGAAAAAAGATTACTAGTAGAACGGCATGGTTTAAGCTCAGAAGCACATGTTTTGAGAACCACAGAAGGAATACCGTGAGGACTCCACGCCTATTGAATGGTAAGATCAGAGAGAGCAGAAATAACCCATTTAGAAGATATTAATTAGGAGTAAATGAGTTGAAGGAGGAGAACTATCTCTAAAATCGTCTAACGTGGAATAAATCGCATGGGTGCGAGATAAGAATTCACCTTTTGCATAAGGCAGAACAGAAGTTACTAAAAGAAGAAGCAAAGTTAGAGAATATTTTTTGCATTTTGAACTAAGAAAAGAGTTAAACCAAGGTTTATTAAATTACCTCTGTTAGATTTTCAGTGCACGCCGAGAGATCTTTTACAACAAAGCAGTTATCATTTCAAGGAAAATAAAAGAAGTGGGACAGAGAGTCTTATCAGTTTGTAATATCGAAATCTTAAAAACGTTTCCATGCAGAAGGTGGAGATGTTTCTTGTGGAAGAATTGAAGAGACCGAAGGAGGTACATGAATAAGAAGACGATCGGAGGAGCTTAGATTAACGTTAAAACTAACGAACCGAAAAACATGATCTTTTAGAACTTTGTAGGAGAAAGAATTTTGAGAGCTAGGGGGAAAAGACTCTGGTTCCACTGACAGAGTGAAGACCCTTCCTATGATATATATATATATATATATATATATATATATATATATATATATATATATATATATATATATATATATATATATATACTCATGGGAAAGATGATTATATTTGAATGTAGCAACTGTGATACGATGAGGGGCACAACAGCATAGCATTCATAGCATTTTTTTTATCTTCTGCATCGCACCAGATCACTGAAATTTATTTTGCGGATTTTACCGTATCAAAATGAATGCATCACGAATCGCACTCGTTGCGTCTGCCAACTCTCGTATGTAATGGACCTAATATATATTTTCCATTGATGGAGGTGCTCATTAAGGTTAAGGTTAAGAATTAGTTTAGTTGGTGATGGCTACCCTTAATAATGGTTGTTATCCTTTCACTATTAAAGATCACCATTTTAACTTAGGTAATGCTTTAAATGCCATCAATCTATTTATCATTTTACAGATATACAATGAGTCTAATATGTCTTTGTCATCAGCGCAGATACTGACTAGGATTCAGAACCAGTTTAATAGTTGCCAATTAGGTCTAAGATATCCTTTCCCACTGAATAGTTTATAATAAAGGTTATCAAATTAACATTATTGCATCTCAAGTTCTTTTTTTTAAGATTTACGTCTCAATTCTAGTATCACTTTGGTAGCTCTTTGAATACATTTGATTTTTCTATGTCCTTTTTTAAGGTGTGGATTCTAAATCTGGAGAGCATATTCTAGATGAGATCTAACTAACGTTTCATGAAATAGAATTATATTTTTCGATTTCTAAAAATTTCTGGTGGTAAAAGCTTTATTAGCTTTCATAACAGCTTCAACATATTGTTTTGCAAATTTGAAATCCTTAATCAGTTATTCAAAAATTTTTCATCACTGACAACTATAATAATTGAGTTATCTATTAGGTAATTATATTCGCTGTTTCGTCTTCATTTATCATTATATTTAATTTCATATGTCATATTTTTGACCAAATCATTTTACAGTGCATGATAATCTTTCTCACAATTTATACTGCTTCAAAGTTTAGTACATTCTGCAAATTTAAAAATATTGCTTAAAACTTTACCACCAATTACATTGGTATTTATAGTAAACATTATTTTTCCTTAAAAAGGGCCCTAGAGCACACTAATGACATTCTAACAGTCTGAGTACTCCCCATTGTTGTTTCCAATCAAATAGCCAATATCTTTTATATTTTGAAAGTTTTCCCTGTATTTTATGTACTAAGATTTTTTAGTAACCTTTGATAATAGACCTTACCAAATGCTTTTTAGAAAGTCCAAATAAACGACATCAAAATATTTTTTTGAAATCTTCATCGTAAATAGCCCATTGAAAAATTCTACCAAATTTGTTAATAACCAATAATCTTTCTTTTAAAGCCGTATCATGATCTTCATGATACACATCCAATATATTCATTAGTATTGGTTCTAAAATTTTGCCTGACTATAGAGGTTAAACTATAAAGAAAAACAAGACATGATTATTTGAGATTACCTTTTGAGGTTTTCTAATAGTGCTGAGGCGAGAACCTGGTATCGGAAATATAGAAAATCATTTATTACTCCAAAATTGGACAAAGGGAACATGGGAGACTGTTAAATTGAAAAGTGGTCTCTTTGACTGATAACCTTGTATAGACATATAGAAAAGTATTGAAGATTATGGAATCCCATTTACTGGAGAAGCATAAGGCAACCAATGTAATTGTAGCACTATGGATCTTATTCTCACACCTAGAATGGCGATGGGGAAAGGCATGACAATTAAATAGAAAACCTGATATGCTTTCATATATTTGGAAAAATAAATTAATTTCAAAACTAAAATAAAGAGATTGTGAGGGAACTATGGTTTGATTACAGAGTGAAATAAATTTAGAGGAACTTTGGACACTACGAGAAAGATGAAAGTATTGCGAGAAGTGCGCTTGAAAACAGAGATTGCATGACCCGAAGTCAAAATTAGAGCAAAGCAAGAAAGTTAATAGGTATTATTTTGTGCATACCTGGACACAATAAAATGAAAAGTGAGTTTGAAGGTGCCAAGTTTTAAGAGAGACAAAACATTCTGTAAGCTAATTATTATAATGTTGGTGTCTGAAAATGAAATTTGAGAGATTTTGTGATACCTTTTTCAAAGCAGATTGAAAAAAAATTGATTTAGCATGCATGTGGATAACTTAGAAATTATGATCGTGAGTAGAGAGGAGGGAGGATGAAAGTGGAAGTTAACAGAAAGAAAGTTAAGAAACTGAAATGATATACTTTGCCTGTGGTAGGGGCGTATTAGGAAAAGCAAATGGGATGCACGGTGATTACAAATATACTGTAAATAAACGAAACACCAGAACAGTAAGAGAAATAACCTCCAACATAAAGGATATACAGAAGGTGAAGTTGAAAAAGGTATTCTTGGAAAGTGTACTAATACTCAAACTGCTGTATAGGGAACAGCTTATAAGTACAAAAAAAAGAGGGAGAGGAATAGGACACAAACAGCAAAGAAAATATTGAGATTTAAAGCTGCAAAGACTATAAGATATTAATCAGAGAACATAAATGAGTAAAGTCTATCATAAAATGCAAAATTTGGAGCTAGGCCGAAATAGTGGAAACACATGAAAATCATCGGAATCAGAATGTAGCTAAGAGAAAGGAACAAAGGGTTAAAAAGTTAAAAAGAGTTGGAGGAATTAAATGGGGGGTTTTCTTGACACTGAAGACATAGGTGCCACCATGCGAGAATTGAGGAAGGAGCCTGTTATTGAATACAACGGAAATTGGAAAGCGATGCTGGTTCAATATCCATTAGTAAACTGATAAACCTACCCTAGGTCTTTAAATATTCATTGAAATGTTTAGAAAACAAAATAGAATGAAAAAAACAAAAACAGTTTAAAGAAACTAATATTAAGTAAAAATGTTCTTGATTCTACTAAAAATTAAAATTTTTTTTGGTAAATGATTGAAATTTTTAATGCTATACTTGCTTAATATTGTTTGCTGCCATTTCTTTTAAGCTTTTAACAATATGAGGATAGCTGGGGTACGTTAAATTCGACACTAGTGTTGAGGAATAAGCAGTTGTTAAAATGAATATCATCAAGGCCCAAATTCCAATAAATAATTTCATCCACAAAGATGAATACTTCTTCACGATATTTTGCCGAAATATTAATCCAGTAATCTATTGGAAATAATAGAAAAAATCTTATTAGGTACTAAAAATAATAAATTTTTTCACTATTTAGTTGCATAATGTGATTAATAAAAATGGGACAAATGTAAAAATAATGAGATGTTTAAGAAAAATGATTTTGATTTCAAGGGATCCTCCAATTGAAGGTGCTTCATTTTTAGGGAAAAAGAATCTTAGCAAACTATTTCTTCAGCAGTTTTAAAGTAAAATGTATGCTGATTCCAAATATGTAATTAGTTTTTTATAATTTCACATGGTTCCTGAGGAAAACACTTTTCAAATGAGAACTGTCGAGCGACCTTGAAACAGCCTGAGAAATTTTTGTCAAAAAATTAAATATTTTTTTGGAGTTTTTAATTTTTTAAAGTATTTTTTGAAGCATATTTTCTCCTGATTCGAAATATGAAATTATTTTTTCATCATTCTAAATGTTTACTAAGAAAAGACCACTCAATCATGGAATGTTGTTAAAAAACAACAATAAGAGTGTAAAGGGGCTGTTTTGGAGGGGTAAGTATTTCCTCCGTCTGTTTTTTCATCAGTTTATAGTGAGATTATGCTGATTCCAAATATGTAATTAGTTTTTCATAATTTCAAACAGTTCCTGAGAAAAAGACTTTTCTAGTGACACTCGTCGACCTACCTTGAACCTGGCGGCATGTCGCTCACAAGGGAATAATTTTTATAAAGTTAATCTTTTGTAAAAATTTTGGAATATTTTTATAGAAAATAATTCTCTGATTCCAAATATGTAATTAGGTTTTCATAATTCCAAATGTTACCGAGATATGACCACTCAAATATGGAATGTACAGTCGTGAACAGAAGTTCGTTCCTATTAAGCTGGAAATAAATATTTATATAAAATAGGGATCATTTCAGATTCAGCCAATCACAGTTCAATTAAGCCCCGCTCAATGTTTTTATTTTCTTTTTATTAAAAATAGAGCTTTTATGACATGATTTCCATTTTATATAAATATTTATTTCCAGCCTAATAGGAACGAACTTCTGTTCACGACTGTACTTCAGAAGGGATATTATGAGTTATTCATTTGTGCGTTTTTCTCGAATAATCACTTTTCAGAGAAAATAATTTGCACAAAAAAAAAAAAAAAAAAAAAATATCGGTTATCTTCTGCAAGCTTTTTTTATTCAATTAGATACAATTTGAGGATGATACATACAAAGTCTAATATCCAAAAGATATGTGGATTACAAAAATATTCATTTGACGTTAAAAATTAAAATAAAAAAAAAATGCAAAATTTCCGAAGACTTTGGGCAAGATATAAAACCATTTAAATCTTATATTCATTTGATTCCTACATAAATTTCCAATATACTATAATATATATATATATATATATATATATATATATATATATATATATATATATATATATATATATATATATATATATATATATATATATATATATATATATATATATATATATATATATACTATATATATATATATATATATATATATATATATATATATATATATATATATATATATATATATATATATATATATATATATATATATATATATATATATATATATATATATATATATATATATATATATATATATATATATATATATATATATATATATATATATATATATATATATATATATATATATATATATATATATATATATATATATATATATATATATATATATATATATATATATATATATATATATATATATATATATATATATATATATATATATATATATATATATATATATATATATATATATATATATATATATATATATATATATATATATATATATATATATATATATATATATATATATATATATATATATATATATATATATATATATATATATATATATATATATATATATATATATATATATATATATATATATATATATATATATATATATATATATATATATATATATATATATATATATATATATATATATATATATATATATATATATATATATATATATATATATATATATATATATATATATATATATATATATATATATATATATATATATATATATATATATATATATATATATATATATATATATATATATATATATATATATATATATATATATATATATATATATATATATATATATATATATATATATATATATATATATATATATATATATATATATATATATATATATATATATATATATATATATATATATATATATATATATATATATATATATATATATATATATATATATATATATATATATATATATATATATATATATATATATATATATATATATATATATATATATATATATATTATGTTTCCTCCGGTGGGCAAAGGCCATTGAGGCCTATCTAATTCCACCGGAGTTGGGAAAGATCTATAATCATGGTCGATGGTGGCCCACTTGCCCAGATGCACGGCGTTTGAAAGTATGCAAGTCAAAGGAAGTTGGGAAAACAGATGAAGAGAGTGTGTTCCAGACTTTACCAGTAGAGTATATGTAAGACTGAGCATAACGGATAAGACTGGAGTCGGAGAGTTGGACAGAGAAAGGATGAGACTGTATAGAAAGGCGTGTCGCACGAACTCTTCTCAATGGAGGAGGTATGTGACGAGAGAGTTCAGAAGAGCAGTGTCCGTTGTAATAGTGATAGTAAAGAGAGAGTGACGCAACAATTCGACGGGCAGAAGGAGATTGAAAAGAGTTAGTAAGAGCAGGAGAGTTGATGAGACGAAATGCCCAAGACTCCACCTTCTCTAGGAGAGCTGTATGTGTGGAACCACCCCAGATGTTCGAAGCACACTCCATACAGGGGCGAACAACACCCCTAAACAGAGCAAGCAACTAGGGTGGCGTGAAGTAATTCTGAAGGCGCCTCAGAACACCAACCTCTTAGAA
>SEYY01009510.1:35000-36428 GCA_009176605.1 Armadillidium nasatum | reverse complement strand
CTCCTTCAACCCCCTCCAACTCATTTATGCATAAAATTGTAATTTCTTGTAAAGAGGTCATTTCTGCTCTCTCGAAGCTTAACACTAAGAAGGTATATGGCTCTGATACTATTCCTCCTGCTTTGTGCTTCTGAGTTTGCACCCTGCCTTTGTAAATTATTTTGTCCCTGTCTCTCCACTTCGACCTTCTACTCTTGCTGAAAACGTGCGCTTATTCAGCATCCGCCGAAGAAGTGGAACCCCTCTCAACCCTCTAACTATTGTCCTATTTCTTTAACCTCCGTGCTGTCTAAAGTTTTCGAATCTATATTTAACAGGAAGATTTGGAAACATCCATTCTTCCAATTTTCTGATGCCAGTATTTTCGTAAAGAGCGCTCTACTGGTGATCCTTTCCCTACTTTCTGAATTTTGGTCCTCCGCTCTTCGGGGTTTCGGTGAGTCTTTCGCTGTGGCGATGGACATATCGAAAGCCTTCGATAGAGTCTGGCACAAAGCTTTGATTTCTAAACTTCTCTCTTTCGAAATCTATCCTTCTCTCTGTGACCTTTTTTCTGACTTCCTTTCTGGTCGTTCTATAGCAGTTTTTGTAGATGGCTAACGTTCTTCTTTTAAATCTACAAATAGTGGTGTTCCTTAAGGATCTGTCAAATCCCCAACACTATTTTTAATTTTCATCAATGACCTTCGTTCTAGTACTTCGTCTCCTATCCACGTCTATGACGATGACTTAATCCTTCATAACACCTTACAGTTTGAAAGACGCCCCTAAAAACAATAATTAATTGATGCCAGAAGGATGGCCTTGGAGCACCTGACCTCTAATCTTTCTCCTATTTCATATTGGACCAAAGAAAACATGGTCATTTTCAATGCCTCAAAGACTCAATTCCTCCACCTTTCTATTCGACTCAATCTTCAACACAAGCATGACATCTTCTTCGGAAACTCTCAACTCAAACTTCATAATCCTCAAAATTCTCGGTGCTTCTTTTTCTCGTGATCTTTCTTGGAAAGATCACATTACTTCTCTTTCTAAACAAGCTTCTAAGAGAGTGGGTGTTCATTGGCGTCTCCATGAATTTTTTACGCCACCCCGGTTGCTTGCCCTTTGTAGGGGTATTGTTCGTCCCTGTATGGAGTATGCCTCAGCATCTAGGGTGGTTCCATACACACAAAAGGTGGAGTCTAGGGCTTTTTATCTTTAAACCTTCTTACTCTTCTCCAATCTCTCCCATCTTGTTGCGAATCTCTTAATCCTATCTCATTTCCCTTTGAGAAGGGTCTCTTATCCACACACTTTTCACTAGTCATCTTCTCTCCAACTCTAAAATCCAAGACTGAACCGCTATGCTCAATCATTCATAACTCTACTGGTAAAGTCTGGAACACACTACCATTACCCTTTTTCCAAACTTCCTTTGACTTG
>SEYY01009510.1:22500-25000 GCA_009176605.1 Armadillidium nasatum | reverse complement strand
CTTTCTAAGTAGCGAATCAATCACTCTACCGCTATGCCACGACAGCGGTAGATGGAGATGAAAAATTTGAGCAACTCAAAAGCAAACGTAATCTTAACAGGTATATTCCTTATAAGAGTCAATAGAAATAAGAGACTGAAATGATCCTAATTTTAAATTAATATTCGTTTTTCACTTAAAAAAATTTCGATTCTTTCCTCTTCAATTAAAGTTTTAATATTAATTTCAGGTTTTAATTGCAATAATTGCCAAATTATAATTAGTTATTACTGATATTAGTATTTAAAATAATTAAAAGAAGTTATTTTCCAATATTGTTTTCTTAATATTTTATTAATTTTAATTAACTTGAAATTACTTTTAAGGTAACAAGAACATTTCACAATATATACAACATATATATATATAAATATATATATATATATATATATATATATATATATATATATATATATATATATATATATATATATATATATATATATATATATATATATATATATATTATATAATATATATATAATATATATATATATATATATATATATATATATATATATATATATATATATATATATATATATATATATATATATATCAGTGCCACTAGGAATTGAATTTTATGTAGACATAAAAGCAAATATTAAATTTACTTCCTGTTCCTTCCAATACATTTCAATTTTCTCTTCTAAGTTGATTTTTGTCCAGCAAAAGAATTTCAAGCTCGGTAAAGACAAAAAAACAAAGGAAGGAAGAGACTCAAAAATAAAATAAAAAAATAAGAAAATAAAAAATTTAAGAAAAATGTAAAATAAATGAATAAAGAAATAATAGGTGGTAGAAAATAAGAAAAATAATAAAATTTCAATCTGGAAGATTTCTATAAAAAAAGATATAAAAATAAAAAAATAAAAATAATATATAAAAAATAATTAATAATATATATTATATTTTATATATATATATAATATAGTATATAATATATATATATATATATATATATATATATAATATATATATATATATAATATATATATATATATATATATATAAATAAATATATATATATATATATATATATATATATATATATATATATATATATATATATATATATATATATATATATATATATATATATATTATATATATTTTATAATATATTATATATATATATATTATATATATATATATATATATATATATATATATATATATATATATATATATATATATATATATATATATATATATATATATATATATATATATATATATATATATATATATATATATATATATATATATATATATATATATATATATATATATATATATATATATATATATATATATATATATATATATATATATATATATAAATATTATATATATATATATATATATATATATATATATAATATATATATATATATATATATATATATATATATATATATATATATATATATAAATAAATATATATATATATAATATATATAATGAATCACATTACTTCTCTTTCTAAACTAGCTTCTAAGAGGTTGGGTGTTCTGAGGCGTCTTCGTGATTTATTTACGCTATCCCAGTTGCTTACTCTTTTTAGGGGTGCTATTCGCCCCTCTATGGAGTACGCGTCACACATCTAGAGTATTTTCACATATATAGCTCTTCTCGAAAAGGTGGAGTCTAGGGCTTTTCGTATTTAAACTTATTTGCTCTTACAAACTTTCTCCAAACTCTTTTCGCCTGTTGAATTGTTGCGCCACCCTCTCTATGCAATCGCTATTACAACGGACACTTCTTTTCTGAATTCCCACGTCGCATGCCAGCTCTATTGTAGGGTGTTTGTGCGACATGATTTTCTACACAGTCTCATCCTCTCTCTGCATAACCCTCCGACCCCAGACTTAACCGCTATGCTCAATTTTACGTGTAACCTACTGGTAGAGTCTGGAAAACACTCCCATTATCTGTTTTCCCAACTTCCGTTGACTTTCACACTTTTAAGCGTCGTGTATCGGGTCACGTCGGACTTTAGCATCGGCCTTTCTGACATTTCCTTATCTCTTGTTGAAATTAGTAAGCCTCTGACTGAGCCCTTTTCTAGAAGGGAACAGAAATATAAAATAAAATAAAAGAAAACCCATCCAATCCCAGACTAACACAAATCTCTCGCGTGAGAGCAGACTGAGGCCATGAAGAGAGAAAGGATAGATGCAGCAGGAAAAACAGATGATGGCACAAAGTTCATCAGAATAGAAGAGACTTGAAAGAATGAAGCACCAAACCGGACAAGCCTGAGGGTTTACAGTATTCACTCATAATTCATGCGAAAGTATTGCACCACTTGTGCTGCGAGGGAAACGCAATGGTATTGGAATGCTAGTATGCTACAGGTCAATTCTCTTGAGCATCTGCCGTTGTAGTACCTTTAGAAAAGAGAGTGCACCAACGTCACGTCGCAGAGACAGAGGGTTAAATGAGTTTGAATTTAGGA
>SEYY01009510.1:7500-10000 GCA_009176605.1 Armadillidium nasatum | reverse complement strand
TTTAGAGTATCTTTTGAGAATATATAATCATAATATATAAATATATATAAAAGTAGTCATGAGTATAGTAGGTAAGTAGTATAGCAATAGGTAGGTGATAGATACCGCGCGTGAGGTAGTAAGGTAGGTATATTATTTTATTCTCTATTTATTTCATACTTATTTCATCTAAACTATCCTCACTACTATCTAATACCTAATATGATATATAGCTAATTTTATATTATTTGTAGTATTAATATATTACTTTTATCATAACTCATATAAACGTAGTATATATGATACCCGGGTATGGAGTTCATACAGACAAAGTAAAAGTAGGAATATGGATACTAAGCAGGAAACCATTCTTATTCATCCATATTTGGGTTATACTTATACTCTTATATATAATATATTATATATTTTACAATCACATCTTCTACTTATATTAAAGAAAATACTTATTTCTTTAAAATTTATAAGACTAAACGTGGTTTATCTTTTTTATTTTCTTCTCTTTTTCCATTCTCCCATCCGGGGTTCTCTTTCCTCACAACCTCCTATAATTCCGCAAGATACGGGTTTATAATTAATATATAGTATGTTAATATATACGTGGTATATATAGTATATAATAGGTATAATATAATATTATAGTATATACTAATATACCTATTTTCACTATCTCTACATACTTATATTATTATAATATTTAAGTAATGATTATATTATGAAATAAAAAGATTATTAATTTAAATACCACTAATGTAGGGTGTATCTCACTTATTTTCGACGGAGGATAGTATAATACGTATATAAAGGCAACGCACGAGTTAGTAAAGGAGGCTCGTAGGACTATGAGTCACACTAATACTTAATATATAGTATAACTATTATATATTATATATTATATATTTTTTTTATTATTAATATTATTTAAAAAATTAAAGAAACTATGTTTACCTTATTATATGACAATTATCTAATATTGTGTATGTATATATAATATAATATATATTATCCTATAATATATTTATAGCTACTATGGATATACCGTTCAATAAGAATCAACAATATCCAATAATTCCGTCTACCATACATGATATCACTACTACTTATTACTACTAATCTTCTAACAACATACCCTTACTTACTATCTTAAACAAATTATATATATATAATAATATATAATATACTTATACTTATATATAGTACTATATATATATATATATTATATATATGTATAGATATAGTATATAGTTATATATATATAGTATATATAGATAATATTATTATTATATATTATATAATAATATATAGTATATAGCCCTACCCTAATAGAAATATATACTATAATTTTAAAAAGAATATTAATATTTAGATTTTTAATCGGTTGTCTATGAGTTTGAAAGCAATGATGTGTTTTTAAAATGAAAATTTTTATTTGTGAAAGACTTAAATTTGTTCTATTCCTTTATTTCTCCTTTTGTCCATCGGATTTCTTTCTCATAAATAATATGATTTGTTTTGAGGGAACTTTGAATAGCTAAGATTATTTTTTCTACTGCTTCTTAGCAATATTACTAGGGCCTATTATTTATCCCTAATTATTCTATAATATATATATATATAATATTATCACTCATATGGATACCTGGAGGCTTTAGTATTACTCTATCTTACTTAACCCCTTACTCGCTATAATTTCATAAATATTATTTTTCTTAACCTTTATATAATTATATATCATACAAATGAATCATCACCTATAGACCTAGTATCATATATTCGCTTTTCTGGGGAAATAACCGTAGCACACAAGCTAAATAGTGAAAACAACAATAAATAAACTAAAAAATAAAATAGAAAATAAAAAATTTATTTTAAAATAAAGAGTGATGTTGCTGGAGAAGTAACTGGAGTTGTAGTGTGAGTCGGATTCATAGTCTAAGTTAGTTGGAAGCAAGAGCAGGAGCAGGAGAAGGAGCAGAAGAAGGAGATAGAGTAGGAGCAGTAACAGGAGCAGTAGCAGGAGCAGTAACAAGAGCAGTAACAGGAGAAGGAGAAGGAGAAGGAAATGGAGATGGAGAAGGAGAAGGAGAAGGAGCAAAAGCAGAAGCAGAAGCAGAAGCAAAAGCAGAAGCAGAAGCAGAAGCAGAAGCAGAAGCATAAGCAAGAGCAGGAGCAAGAGAAGGAGATGGAGTAGGAGCAGTAACAGGAGGAGGAGAAGGAGCAGAAGCAGGAGCAGGAGCAGGAGCAGGGGAAGGAGTAGGAGCAGGAGATGGAGAAGAGGCAGGAGCTGGATCACAATCATGAACAAGAGCAGAAGCTGAAACTGAAGCCGGAGCCGAGATGAATCCATGAAAAGAATTTAACAACTCTGCAAATATTATATTATATATTTATATATATATATAATATATATATATATATTATAATATATATATATATATATATATAATATATATATATATATATTATAATATATAATATATATAAATATATATATATATAATTA
>SEYY01009509.1:27500-29517 GCA_009176605.1 Armadillidium nasatum | reverse complement strand
ATGGAGTATGCTTTCGCACATCTGGGGTGGTTCTACACATGAAGCTCTCCTAGAGAAGGTGGAGTTTAGGGCATTTCGTCTCATCAACTCTCCTGCTCTTACTAACTCTCTTCAATCTCTTTCTGCCCGTCGAATTGTTGCGTCACTCTCTCTTTACTATCGCTATTACAACGGACACTGCTCTTCTGAACTCTCTCGTCGCATACCTCCTCCATTGAGAAAAGCTCGTGCGACACGCCTTTCTACACAGTCTCATCCTTTCTCTGTCCAATTCTCCGACCCCAGACTTAACCGCTATGCTCAATCTTACATATACTCTACTGGTAAAGTTTGGAACACACTCTCTTTATCTGTTTTCCCAACTTCCTTTGACTTGCATACTTTCAAAGCGCCGTGTATCTGGACACGTCGGCCACCATCGACCAGGATAGATTCTTTCCCAACTCCAGTGGAATTTGGTAGGCCTCTGGCCTTTGCCCACTTGATATATATATATATATATATATATATATATATATATATATATATATATATATTATATATATATATATATATATATAATATATATATATATATATATATATATATATATATATATATATATATATATATATATATATATATATATATATATATATATATATATATATATATATATATATATATATATATATATATATATATATATATATATATATATATATATATATATATATATATATATATATATATATATATATATATATATATATATATATATATATATATATATATATATATATATATATATATATATATATATATATATATATATAATATATATATATATATATATATATATATATATATATATATATATATATATATAAATATATATATATATATATATATATATATATATATATATATATATATATATATATATATACTATTTTGCGCGTTATAAAAATTATTACCTTAACATATGAAACAGGTGGAAGAGACTGCCTTATTCCAGAAGCAAGTGTCGTAAGAGTAAGGAGAGTGGTTACTCCCAATGTAACTCTTCCAGGAACTGCATTGGGATCAATCCAGAAAGATACCCAAGAAATTGACACGATAAGCATTGTTGGAATATAAGTCTGGAGGAGATGATATCCATTTTGCCTACGAAGTCTAAACTGAGCATGTAGTCCACTAAAATTTCCTATTTGAAATAAATTAAAAAAAAAGAAAAAGTTTAATGCAATTAAAAATAAAATCTCTCATTCCCAAATTCAAATTTAAAATCTGAAAATTGAGCAAGAAACTATGAGAATGTGTGGAAGTCGAGTTTCACAATTTTTTCTCAAGAGTAGGTTTGACATTTAATTGAAGAGCATGGAATTTCGTAATAGAAGGAAAATAAATAAAGCGGAACAAGAGTTGTATAAAGAAGAATGAGAGTTTAAATTTAAAGTGGAACAGGTGAAGTTTGAAGAAAAAGTTCTAGACTAAGGAAAGGTGCACTTCTTCCACAAACTTTTATTGCGTGGAAGATGAAGTCATCTTTCTTTCATCTACAATTCATTATTTTCTTATTTTCTATGCTGTATTTTACTTCTGGCTATGAATTCTCTTCATTAACACCTTGAAAAACTAACGTATAAGTTTTGCTTCTGGTTAAGAAGTTGTCTTCATCAAAGTTTGTCTGACTCAGAAACAAAGTTAAAAAGGAAGTAATAAAAATACTTAAGAGTATAGGTTGAAGATCCACTTTATTCTTTGTACTGTTCTCCAAAATTTGTGTAAAGATCAAACACATATACTAAGTAGTCTGAACAGTTTTATCTTCATCTTTAGAGGCTTTGGGAGGAGGAACAAAGTCATTCATCCATGAAAGACCATTATAAACTCAAATTTTGAAAATTTGAAAAAATTTTCTTCAGAATTTCATTCAACGCCCTTTGTTCTTTTAGGGAAATAGCCTCCCAGATTTTGGAAATTTTCAAAAAAAAAAAAAAAAAAATCAAAATTGAAAGTCTATATCTCGAAAAAA
>SEYY01009509.1:0-20000 GCA_009176605.1 Armadillidium nasatum | reverse complement strand
GCAGAGGAGACACTAGGTAGAAGATGGGTGGGAGTAACGAGGAAAAGGCACACGAAGTGGTGGGGGAGGAGGTGAGGGAAGCAATATTTAGGAAAACTGTTATGATGAGAAAAGGGCTGAAAAACAGAACAACACAGACGAGAGAGTTGTTTGTAGAATCCAGGAATGAAGCAGAGAGGGCGAAAAGAAGAGCAAAAGAGGAAGCAGCTGGGAGAGAGGCTGAAGAGATAGATGATGGAGAATTTGGAAGCAGGAAAGATCTTTAGAATGGCAAAAACATATAGAGGGTCAAAGAAGAGAGGAGGTAATATCAAGGATAACAGGGTGGAATTTTGGTGAGACCAACGAATATAAACGGAAGATGGACTGAACAGGTTAGAGAGCTGTTGAACGTGAATGATGTGGAGGAAGAGGTAGAAGAGGAGATGGAGGAGGGTCAGGAAGACGAGGAGGAAGAAGACATCACAGGAGAGGAGTTGGAGGTAGCATGAGGAACAATAAAGAACAGTAAGACACCAGAGGAGTATGAAATACCCATAGAACTCATAAAAGAGGGAGGAGAGAAAATGAAAGAATTAATTTTGAATATGTTCAATAGACGTTGAAACGAGAGCGAAGTGCCGGAGGCTTGGGAAAGGCAATTGTGGTTCCGATATATAAAGGAAAAGGAGATACTGGAGTCTTCATCAATTATAGAGGGATTACATTATTGGACCACTTAGCAAAAACATACGAGAGGATATTGGAGAGAAGGCTGAGAATAGTTGTGGAGCTCAAATTGGGGGAAGAACAGCATGGATACAGGAAGAACAGAAGCAAGAGGAATCTGTTGTTCACTCTGAGAATTAAATTGGAAAAGGTGTTGGAATTTAATAAAAGTGCACACATAGCATTTATAGATTTGAGAAAAGCCTTTGACTCGTTACCAAGGGAGAGACTGTGGAGGGTGCTGGAGAGGAAGCAAATACAGAAAAGACAGAGATAATGGAAGTCGGCAGAGAGGTGGGAGAAGAGGAGTTGAGGGTGATAATAGATGGAATTGAGAAAATGAAAGTGGAGATATATAAGTATTTGGGGGTATATTCGGAAGAGATGGAGGGAATAGGCAGGAAATTACAAATAGAATAACTCAATACAGAGGAGCTGTAAGAGCAATGTATCCCATACTGAAAGATAAACAAATGAGAGTGGAGGTGAAAAAAAGCGATTTTTGAAGTGTGTCAACGTCTATCCTTCTTTATGGAGCGGAGACATGGAGTATGACGGGAAGAGAGAAGAGTAGAATACAGTCGACGGAGATGTACATAAGAACTTTAATAGGAAAGACAAGGAGAGACAGATTGAGAAACGAAAGAATAAGAGAGAAGGTCATTGTGAAGGCTATGCTGAATAAAATGGACGCAACCAGATTGAGGTGGTGGGGACACTTGAAGAGGATACAGGAGCTGAGAGCAGCAAAGAGGAGCTGGTAGTGGAGAACGGGAGGATCAAGACCAACAGGAAGACCTAGGAAGAGATGGAAGGACTCAGTGAAAGAATCTTTGACAAGACTCAGAATGCCGTCTATGCAAGAACTGATGGAGGAGAGAGTGTTACAAGACAGGAGGGAATGGAGAAGAGTGCTGGACCCGCTGACAGGGTCTTAGACCCTGGGAGCGGTTATAATTTATATATATATATATATATATATATATATATATATATATATATATATATAATATATATATATATATATATATATATATATATATAATATATATATATATATAATATATAAATATATATATAATAAATTATGTTATAACTGTCATTTTTTCGATAAAGAAGCAGAGCTTAGTGTTACTAATGCTTTGTACAAATGCTCTCAGATTACAGGTTGAACATCATCAGTTTATGTTTTACGTATTACAAAGTATAACAAAGTGTGATAATATTCTGTAGTGAAATTGAAAATATTTATAGTGTTATTTGCCTAATTTAGTATATTATTTTAAACGTTTTTATGTGGTTTCATATTTGCATGGGATTTCGATGCTACATTATGTGAAACATTACTTATTACTCTGTATGTTTGTGTTCCAGAAAGAATAAGTCGTTGCATTGAATATCATTATTGAAGTTTGAAAAAGTGTAACTACTACAACAATCACATCTGTTACATCAACTACTACTACTTCCTTATTATATATATATATATATATATATATATATATATATATATATATATATATATATATATATATATATATATATATATATATATATATATATATATATATAATATATATTAATATATATATATTATATATATATATATATATATATATATATATATATATATATATATATATATATATAATATATATATATATATATATATATATATATATATATATATATATATATATATATTATATATATATATATATATATATATATATATATATATATATATTATATATATATATATATTATATATATATATATATATATATATATATATATATATATATATATATATATATATATATATATATATATATATATATATATATATATATATATATATATATATATATATATATATATATATATATATATATATATATATATATATATAAAAAAATTTTACCCAACACTAAGAATTAACCATTGACAACATCGTGACAGATAGGAATATTATGTTCTAAAATATAAATTTGAGAAATAAAAAATTTAAAAACAAAATATTTAAGTTATTGCCTGAAAAGAAAACTGTAAAAAAGAAAGTCAATATATATATATATATATATATATATATATATATATATATATATATATATATATATATATATATATATATATATATATATATATATATATATATATATATATAACAAGCAGAGTAGAAATAAAATAAAAATTTGGAGAAATGTAAATTCAATAAAATAGAAGTAACGTAAATGTAAGGTAAATAAATGACATGATTTTTATAAAAAAAGATAAGTGTATAAGTCGCAGTGGTTGTTGGATACCGTCCTCGACTTCAAAATTTGAGGTCTTGTTCGAAACCTGATAATATCAAATTTGAATCTTGATTTTGTTCGAATAAGATGCTAGTTTACTCTTGATATGACAATGTTAAATTTCCCTGTTACGTGGATCATATAACTATATTGATAATGTTGATGAAAATTTGAAGTTATACCTAATTGATGGTACTAGTGAATACTTCATCATTCTATAATGATATTATATTTCGATACTATGCAGATAATTCAGTGTTTTCAAAGAACATACGGCAGTGTCAAAGATTATTGCTGAATATATAACCACGATGCTTATCTGGAAATGAAAGATAATGATAGAACCTTAGATCTTAAAAGAGAAAGATTTTGACATCCTCTCTATAAAAGGTCTCTGGCAACCAAAATGGTTTATATTTGAAGAGCAGTTGCTAAAGTGCCTCCGAATCTCAATGGAACATCGTAAGTCCACAGAAAGTAGTTTTCTTTATAAATTTTGCCTTCCATAACACAAGGAAAGAGCGAGAGAGCAACTGAGAGGTGTTATTTGCTCTAGAGAGACTCAAAACCAACAATTTGAGTTTAAAATACGGATGTACAATGGTTAATCATAAGGATACTCTTAAGCAAGAAAAATATGTATTTGTAAATTATGTTTCAAGGTCTTAATGCCTTTTTTTGTCATTATAAATACCTTTTTCATCTAAAAATGAAGATGATTCATTGCCTAGTCCACTATCATCGAACGAATATGTGTTCGCACCCTATAAAAGTAAGTTTTTTTTTTTTTTTTTTTTTTTAAATGATTCTGAGTTAGGCTTTTAAGTTTGTAAAGAAACAAAGGCTATGAACGAGAGAAAGGTTGTGAAGTATGAATTAAAAAGCATACAACATCACTCGATGATGACAAGAAAGCTCCGTCTTCTAAAATCTATCAAGAATGAAAGTAAAAAGCTCTGAAATCTCAATTTGAGGATAGGTAATAGAAATTGAGATTAGGGGGCTGGGTATCCCCCCTAGGACTTCATAATTCGAAGGCTACGCCACAAAAAAAACCTCAGTGAATAAGTGCGAACAACGGTAACGATAAAAACTGGGTAAAGAAAAGAGATTGAGAAAAATGCGGTGTTTTAAAAGAATGGAAAAAGTGATAAGGGATTGAGTAAGAGAAGAGAACACCCCTCCAGGGGAAATTAACCACTCAAAAATGGGTCAGAAAGCACTGTATAAAATATCATCATGAGTAGAATTGATATATGAGTAAAGAAATGCAGTTGCCTCTTTAAGATTATGAAATAAAAATAATTATTTATATATTTATTAATTTGGTTAATTAGATATTCCACCTCACTTCAATAGAAAACTCTGGGAAATAAACTAAGTTCTATTTTGATCTAAAAAACACCCAAAATGAGATAAACTCAGAGATAGAGAAAAGGTGGGAGATAATATAATAGCCGGTGTAGTAGTGGCTTTAACATCTGAAGGAAAGTAAACTTTCAGATAATTATACAAATCAAGTGTTACTTAAAAAGAAGAGTTCATGCAATTTTAAGTTGATCTAAATAAAATCACACAATGCAGCTGCAAAAAAAAAAAAAAAAAAAAAAAAAAAAAAAAAAAAAAAAAAAAATACACACACCACACCCACACACACACACACACACACATATATATATATATATATATATATATATATATATAATATATTATATATATATATATATATATATATATATATATATATATATATATATATATATATACTGAAGAGCAAATTAACACACCACAGGAACAAACGTCAATAGAATGATATTGAAACATACAAAACGAGTAGTAATAACATTGTTAATATGCAACACATGGTTATACATAGTAGGAATAATGTGATGCCCCACCGTGGGAACCCCCGAGACCCAGGGACACAGTGTCATATAAATAGGGTGAGGAGCAACTGCAGGATGTATGGGCATACCACCTGTCCCTGACCGTCAGTACCTTGTGTGGCCTCCCCTTGCACGTATGACAGCTAAATGTCATCTATGAATGCTGGAGATGAAGTCGTGGATGGTTTCCTGTGGCAGTTCCTCCCACATGCGTAAAGCCATTTGTCGCATATTGTTAAGACTGTGTGACTGGTGATGTAGCCATTGCAGTCGCCTTTTCAGTGTGTCACATAGATGCTCGATGGTGTTTATGTCGAGACTGTACACGGGCCAGTGCAATGTTCGAATCCCTACCGTGTTGAGGTAATCAGCACATCTGGCTACTTGCCGGCTGGCGTTATCCTGCATGAGAACAAAAGCTTCATCGATGTAGGGGCCAAATGGTACGACGTACTGTTCGAGTATGTTTATTATGTATCGTTGCCTGGTCAGGTACCTTGCAACAAAGACGTGTAACTCCGTGCGGACATAGAAAGATATACCAGCCCAAACCATAACGGATCCACGACCGAATGGGAATATCTTTTGAGTTGTGCATGCTGCATAGCGCTCATGACACCTCCGAAAAATCCTGAAACGTTCTTCGGAGCTGTGCTGATTGAATCGGGACTCGTCCGTAATAGGATACTCGCCCAATCCTGGGGCCGTAAATGCAGGTGTTGTTGTGAAAAAGACACCCTTTTGCAGGACTTCGTGGGTGGTCCACCATTATGTTCCGCGAGGCAACATCGAATAGTATTCGTGCAAACAAGGGTCTGATGGACAGCCTGCATCTCGGCACGATGGTCAAATAGTGTTACATGTCGATCGCGAGATGTCATTAATCGAATATATCTGTCCTCTACAGCCTTTGTTGCCTGTGGCCTATCTTGGTCAGGCCGCCTTGTGTGAGCATATTTCAAATCGTAACTCTGTAAGACCCTTCCAATGATTGAATGGGAGACTCCGAACCCTTGGCCCAGTTGTCTTTGGCCATACCCTTCAGCTGCCAGTGTTGTGATTGCCACACAGTCTTCGCGTGTCAGACCACGTCTTAACCTCACCATATTACTTGCACAAACGTTAAAGGTTGAATACTCTCGATACTCGGCATACCCGTGACGTTACCTCTCCTACCACGTCACTTACCGAATCTGGCTGGTTTACCCTTTTACTGTATTTCGTAGATATCGCATCTGATTAATCGATGCTAAACTGTATTATTTGAGTAGGTACGGGCACAAACCTCAACATACAGGCACTCCCATTACCCTACAATGTCGTCAAGACTTCCCAACTGATAAATTGTAGATGGTGCGTTAATTTTGCTCTTTAGTGTATATATATATATATATATATATATATATATATATATATATATATATATATATATATATATATATATATATATATATATATATATATATATATTAGAAAGGAAAAAACTTCTCGCAATCTGAACAGTTTTCTCAGTTTTTTTGAAGCCGCCTTAGCAACCATTATCGTATGAGGTTTCCAAGAAAGTTTATTGTTTATGCTCAGACCAAGAATGTTAAAGTTGTTTACAGGTAAGACGAGAAAACAGTCGAAGTAGATAGGAAAGTTGGGAGGTATTTTTGAGAGGGAGATAGGAAAAAGTTGAGTTTTTAAAAGAGTTGAATTTCACAAGGTAGAGGCAACCCCACTAAGAAATCCCGACCAGATCGGGAAGAATAGAGTAAGAGATTTGAAGACGAGGAGAAACTCTAGAAGCAAAGAAGAAAGCAGATATGAAATCTGTAGAAGAATGGAAAGTTGAGTCATCGGCATAAGAATGAATAGAGTTAAAAGTGGAGCTTGGAAGATTGTTGATGAAAAGTAAAAATAAAGTTGGGTGGAACAGAACACTGAGGAACACCACAATTGACACAAAAAGAGGAAGATGTCGCACCATCAGCAAGATATGATATGGAACGATCTGAGAGAAAACTAGAAATAATCAAGCAAGGAAGGAGGAAATGAAGATGAAGAGAGCTTGGTGAGTAGTAACGCATGTCACACCCAGTCAAAAACCTTGGAAAGGTCAAGTGCCACCACACATGACTCCTCATATTCCCTAAAAGCAGAAGACCATAAATCAAAAAGATCAGGAAGTGTCACCTCGGACGTCAAAAAATCCAGGAAATGAAAGTTAAGGAGAGTTTCAAAGATATTAAACAGAACAAGTTAGAGCTATAGGACGATAGTTAGAGGGATTAGAGCAGCTACCCTTCTTCGGGATCCTCTGATCATATGCGAGCATCCAAAATTGAAGAAAAGTATAAATTTTAAGGCAAAGAGAGTAGAGTAGAGAACACGTGGAGAAATGAAGCAGGGCCACTTGCCTTTCTGACGCTCATAGTTCTCCGGATCCTATGAACTGCATCGTTTGAAATTATAGTTGATGACATGGGACACCTGAGAGAAGAAGGAGTAGGAGGAGGGTAGTCGGAATCGTTCAAGGTTGAATTGGAAAAAAAAGAAGATCAAAGAGACTTGTCTTTTCAGAAGTGTCAGCAACACAATAGTCACTACGAATAAGTGGTGGAAAGGCAGATTTCCAGAAGTTATCAGAGATACTTTTGGCAAGAAACCAGAAATTTTTATCAGTAGGAGAACCAAGGTGGTCACCGCCCCTACTTTTAGTGAAAGCAAGCTTGGTCTACAATGATTCCTAGCTGGAAGAAAATATAGCAAGAGTGATAGGCAATTAGAGTTTTTTAATGCACAATATAAACTGCCTCTTTAATGAATGGTACTAAAGCAAATGCCATCAAACCATGGATTTTGAGGAAAAAAAAGATAGTGGATGGAATGAACCTACTCATCCCATCGACAATTACGGCCCCTACTTTTTCTGCACCTACCTTTGGTAAACATAAAAGCATCCGCCAAATCAAAGCTGGATTCATTCCAAGGGCAGTTAGCAAAGAAGCTGAGCAGTGCTCCCCAATTAAAGTGCCAGAAAGCACGTTTAGGACATGGTGGAACAACTGGAGGAAGAGCATCATATCTAAGAGATATAAGATTGTGGTCGGAGTTACCAATAGGGGAAAAATGTTGCATTTATATTTAGCAGTAGTGGTGAAGCATAAGTAGAGGGTGCCTAAGAACTAGCTAGGACAGTCTGGGATGTGTGATGGTTCCCTAATTAATTGCTTCAGATCGTTGAGAATGCTGAATGATTTGGCCTCCTTCCCACTTGTATCAGTATGCGAGAAGTCTAACCACTCAGGTTGAAATCCCCTAGATAGAGGACCTCAGCATTTGGATGAGAAGAAGTACCAGTCTTGTAAGAAATAATAAGAAATTCAAAAAGATCCTGAAAATCTTTCCCATTAGGAGAGTAGTAGTAGAAACGTAAGAAAATGGTAGTAGTAGGAAGAGAGATTTTAAGTCATAAAACATCGAAATTAGGGGATTCAAGATTTACGAGACGTGTCACAGGAGTGTTAAATGTTTATTACCATAGACTTCTCCTTTTAGTCGGCAATTGCCAAAAAAAAGTTGTAGTTAGAGACATTGAAGTTGCTAGTGAAAGAATCCCTGCCCAACTGGGTCTCAGACACAAGAAAAAAGTAAGGATGAGAGCTAGGGAGTTGATATTCCACTGATTACAGATTAGTTCTGAGGTCACTACGTTGGCAAAGGTAATAGAGAACTCTCATCTACGCTCATCCCCATGTCCTCTCAGTCTAGTCATTCAAAGAAACACAAACACACACCCTTACACATACTCAAACACACACACGCACACACTCGCACATACACGCACACACACCCTCAACCACCATACACGCCAGCACATAGACCGAACGTTCATATACTCGCAATAAACTAAGGATAAAACTGAAACTTAAAACAAAATAAAACAGGAACACGCAGCAACTACATTAAGGAGTTACAAGGAAAAAATTAATATAAATGAGCGTATAAATCTGCTTATTAAGAAACTATTTAGAAACTTAACTTAAAACTCTCTCACAAACCCAAAAAATCAATAAATAAAACTGGGAAGAACTAAACATTACGTCTGCAGCACACAAAAAACAACTATAAAATATGTAAAAATACAGGTACTTCTGAATTTTTCAAACACAAGTAAAATTAAAGAAATACTTGAAATATAGATTAAATTTAAATTAAAAAACAAGTACAAGTACAGGGTAGCAAGTGCAAGTACAGTGCATTTTTTTCCCTAAAAACGTGGTCATTAACCATTAACCATTTTTTACTATTGAATCCATTCCTAATTTCTGGATTACTGTAAACTATATTGTAAAATACTCAAGAATTTTATTAAGGTAAATAATGTTTAAAAAATATTTAAAAATGATTGAGCTTTTATCAACTCTGTAAGCTCAAACGGCAGAGTGATTGACTCACGTACTTGAGTGCGCCGGTTCGATTCCATTTGGGGATCCTAGGTATATACTACACAGAAAAGTTCCCCTCACCAAATAGGGCAATGCCCGTGAGATATGAACTTTCTATATAAAAAAATCTTTTTTCCCAGTGCAAAAATTAAAAACATAATTCTATTTATTGTTGTGATTCACATACATTGAAGTTTCATCATTCTTGTCTGGTCAACCAGCATTCATCACGTCTTAAGATTTTTCCTATGATAAGAACATAAAAACTAAAGATAGCAAGAAGCCACAAATGTCCATCAAGAGAGTCCCAGCTAAATTTAAGTAGAAAAGGTAAATTATATAATCCAGAGTACACAATAAACATACAAGTTAAATAACTGCGCTCAAAGGTTTGTCAACACTACAATTCCCGTTGCAAAATTCAACACTTGCTCCAACAACGAATGCCAAAAATACAGCTACAGTATAAGCAAACCACATGCCTATAGCCTATCAAGATTAAATTAGATTATAGTCATTTTCATAGAAGGTTAACTTTAAAAACTGATTACCATCCCATCAATTTGGTATAATCAAGATAGATGATTCCCAGACTATCCATATACCTATCCAGTCCTTTCTTAAATGTTGCAAGTGAATCACAATCAACATCTTGCGACAAACAATTCCAAAAAATTAACAACTCTGTTGCTTGGATTTTTTCCCTATCTTATCTTACCCACTTTTTTCCTTTCCACAGTCTACTTTTTACTATTAAAATTCATTTGCCACTTACTAGCTTATCCAAGAAGTCTTTCTAGATCACTTTGAAGCTTAATTGCATTAATCAATATTTCTTACAGAGGTAGTTACTTTGGTACTTTCAGCAAACCTACAAACTTTGAACAAAAGTGCCTTATCCAAATACAGATGTTCATATATAAGAGGAACAATAGTTATCCTAACAATGAACCCAGTGGAATATAACTAAAGTTATCTTAAATGAGGATTTATTGCCATTCAAAAGTACACACTGTCTTCGATTCATCAACCACTTTTTCAATTCAACCCTGCACCACTCCATCAATATACTATACTGATAACTTTTGCGTCAACCTAAAGGTTTTACTGGCTTAAATATATATAGCATCAACTGGTTATCCCTAGTCAGTGCAATCAGTAATGTATTTCATAATTCAAAATGGTTTGCTTTACGCAATATACCCTTTCTAAAACTATACTGAGAGTCATAAAGTTATTGTTGTTATTATCATAGAGTTATTATTATCCAAATGTTCCTCTTTACTAGTTTTTGGTAACTTTTCTAAAACATTTATTAACGAAAGATGTTAAACTAAATTCCCTATCATTTTACAAATCTACCTTATATGCACCATAAGCAAAACTTAGGTAGTTTCCGGCTCACCAGTATCTTACCAAACGTGATAATTCTTTTAAAAATCAAAAAATTGCCATTGAAAAACTGCTATCATCCTACTTTAGAATTCTACCAAATACACAATCGGGACCTCCAGCTTTGCTTCGGTCAGTATGGTCCAGCAAACATTTAAATCCTTTTTCCTTAATTTCAAATTCTGTATGTCTGTTTATTATGTGCATACCAAAACTATTAGTGTTTAAATTTTCATCAAATCTTTCTTGAGTAACACTGACTCAAACAGAACATTGAAAAAGTTAACGAATTTGTTATCTGGATATACTAACTTTTTATTTAACTTTATTTTGCTAATTGTTTCATTCTTACGTTAATAAGGGAAGGGTTCAATTTTAAATTATTTTTTTCATTTTCGACTGATTACTCTGAAATTTGCAGTGTATATGCCTTTTTTCCCGCTAAAAAATTCGATTTCTGATGTTTTTCTATATTTATAACGGTTTAAAAGTTTGTTTGTTTTTTTTTTGTTGAAAATTTTCCCCTTTTTAAACTGAAAAAATAAATAAACTACACGCAAAGAATTTCTCATTTTTGGTGGGTGTATGGAGAAGAGACAGGACTACAACTTCTTTCAATACACCATTCAATCCTATTTGTTGGTTTCGAGATATAGCCTCTCAAATTTGACTAATTTTTATAAAATTTCAAAATTTCTAAAGTTAGAGAGGTTATATCTTGAAAAGAACGAATAGCATTTAATGATGTATTAAATAAAAGCTACAAGAAAAACTATTTTCTTGTAGCTCTGTACTTCCTCTGCACTTCTGCCAAAAAATAAGCAACTTTTTATGTACATTTAATTTTTTTTTTTTTGAACGTAAGGGTAAATATTTTGAAACTGTTTTATCAAAAATAATTTCAAAGAGCTATACCTTTTTTTCTAAAGCAGATATCAAAAATGGCCACGTTCAGTTTCCTGTAACTGGGGCTGAGAATATACAATTAAATTTTCAGGTGAATTCAATCAGTGGTTTTCCACTTCTATCCATTTTTTAAAAAAAATTTGGTTCCAAAAACTTTCAAACCGTAAAGTACAGAAAAAACGTCATCAAATTTTTTTCAGCTGGAAAAAAAGGCCTATACACTGCAAATTTCAGGGTAATCGGCCAAATAATAATTTTTATTTTGAAATTAGACCCTAAATAAAAGTTTTAAGGGCAGGATCCATTGTTGAAATAATTTTTATTTTCATCCGATTCTCCTGAAAATTTCAGTATAGATAGCTTTTTTTCCCGAAAAAAACTCCATTCCTAACGTTTTTACGAGGATTAAAGTTTAGGATAATTTTTGAAATTTAAGGTATGTTTAAATCTACGGTGAAGCCCCATAAAAATTTTTTGATCTCAAACTTGGTGCGTATATTCAAAAATCTATTGGCTACAAAAACTTCTTACTGAGTTTTGATGTGTGCATAACAGAAAACAGGTTATATGCCCTTACTTGACCAGGTGTCGAAATTTTTTTTTTCAAATTTTGAAAAATTCACAATTCGGACAAAAAAATTTAAAAAAAAAAAAATATAGATTGGATGTCTTTAAAAATTGGATATTGTTTAAAGAAGGGATAGATCTAAAACTTTTATTTAAAACACTTTTAAAATCTATTTGTCTGATTCGAGATACAGCTTATCGAAAATGGCCGAATTTTCGACGAAATTTCAAATTTTCCAAATTTTGAGAGGCTGTATCTCAAATCAAACAATTAGTTTTTAAAAGTGTCCTAAATAAAAGTTTTAGATCATCCCTCCTCTAAACAATTTCCAATTTTAAAAAAAATTAGAAACATCAATTTTTTTTAATAAATTTTTTCGGAAGGGTATGTTTTTTTCAATTTTTTTTTCAAAAAAAAAAATTTGAACTTCTATAATCAATAACTATCAGTACTTTTCCAAATGTTTTGTTTCTAATTTGTAGAAATTGGGGCTAAGAATGTACAGGGGAGTTTTTGGATCATTCTGACCATTATTTTACCACTTCTATTTAATCTCTTTTTGAATTTTGACCCCCTATTACTAGTAAACCGTTAGAAACTCAGAAAAACGTCAGAAATCAGTAGTTCTTAGATTTTAAAAAATGCATATATATTATAAATTTCAGCTCAATAGCTCAAATAATAAAAAAAAAGTTTCGACAATGGATCCAATCGTTAAAAAAACTCTTTTAGATTCATGTTCCTTTATTCGCTTAACTTATTTCAGTCATTCTCTTTACCTGTTTTATTGAATGGTAAAATTCATTTTAATTTTTAATATTTCTCTTAATCTTATTACCTACTACGGTTGAATATTTTAGACATCAACTCTTTTCATTGATTCTCACTTTTCTCTATCCCACAAGCAAGGATTTCTCTCGCCTGATGGGACTATTTTGAAAACATACTG
Organism: Armadillidium nasatum; assembly: GCA_009176605.1. Lineage (NCBI taxonomy): Eukaryota > Metazoa > Arthropoda > Malacostraca > Isopoda > Armadillidiidae > Armadillidium > Armadillidium nasatum. Next base: position 6,861 of record SEYY01009509.1, on the reverse strand, counting down.
ACTAACTGTTAGTTAAAATTTGCTTAAAAGAAATTTCACATGACAAGGCATTTTTTTGATTTTTATCCGTTAATTTTGTTGAACATGTCTCGATAATAATTAAATAATAATAATAATAATAATAATAATAATAATAATAATAATAATAATAATAATAATAATAATAATAATAATAATAATAATAATAATAATAATAAAATAATAATAATAATAATAATAATAATAATAATAATAATAATAATAATAATAATAATAATAATAATAATAATAATAATAATAATAACAATAATAATAATAACAATAATAAAACGAGATTTTTTTATAAAATCATGAACATTTATGAAAAGTCTTAGATATTAAAATCACGCCTTTATTTTGTTTCCTTTTTAGAATAAGTAAAATATTTGGAGCTTTACTTTTAAAACTGAACTTCTACTTAAAAGTTCTTGAAAGTACTTTATTTATCCAAGTACATTAGTTTCAAGCACAAGTAAAAGTACAAGCATTTTTGATTTTTGAAACTTACAAGCACCGGTACAAGTACAAGTACAAATAACATGTTGTTTGTCGTCCTGTCTCTAATTTAAAGTTTTTCCAATTTTCCACCGTGTGGCTTACGCTTTTTTGCCATTCTATGACTAAATTCATATGTTTTGTTTATTTTCTCCTAATTCTACTGACGATTCTAAATTCTACAACTATCTAAACTCCAAAATAGAGCAATACTATTTCCTTCTCCTTATTCAGATATTATTTTATTAGTTGATTTCAGTGTTCACCACCCCTAATGGCTTTCTTCTAGCTCTAATGATACAGCCGGTGAAAGTACCTTCCATTTCGCTATGCAAAGCGACCTTGACCACCTTGGAGGTGAACTCAGCATTATAAAACTTTTTAAAATTTCTAATTGTTCTACTTATACTGTTAAACTCCTTCCACCTCAGAGTTCCTTCGATAACCTTCTTATCTTTGCACCCTCTTCTATCTTTTCAAGTATTCCTAAGGAAAGACCCCAGCCTAATGCGAGGAAACGTTTATGGTATTTCAGTGATGCAAGCTGGTAGAATTTGTGGTCATACTTCTTTGATTTCCGTGGAAGGATTATGGCTTTAGTAGGAGGGGCCCTCAGAGTATGCAGAACACATTATTGAGGTGATTCTCTCTGACATGGAGGCGTGAGTTCTATATTCTTTCCTCTCTACAAAAACTAACAATCCTTGGCTTAACCTTGTTTGTTCTCGCACTATTCGCCTCAGAGATACTGCCTTCAAGGATTACCGTCATATTCAAATTGAAGAAACGTACGCAACTTACGGAACGCAACACTATTCTGGTCGATGGTGGCGGACATGTTCAGATACACGGCGTTTGAAAGTATGCAAATCAAAGGAAGTTAGGAAAACAGATAAAAGGAGTGTGCTCCAGACTTTACCAGTAGAGTATTCATAGGATTGAGCATAGCGGTTAAGTCTAGGGTTGGAGAGTTGGACAGAGAATGGATGAGAATGTGTAGAAAGACGTGTCGCCAGAGTTCTTCTCAATGGAGGAGGTATGCGACGAGAGAGTTCAGAAGAGCAATGTCCGTTGTGACGGAACAATTCGACGGGCAGAAAGAGATTGGAGAGAGTTAGTAGGAGCAAAAGAGTTTGTAAGAAGAAAAGCCCTGGACTCCACCTTTTAGAGCTGTATGAAAGGAACCACCCCAGATGTGTGAGGCATACTCCATATAGAGACGAACAACACCCCTATACAGAACAAGCAACTGGGGTGGCGTGAAGTAATTCTGAAGGTGTTTCAGAACACCCAACATCTTAAAAGCTTTTTTAGAGAGAGAAATAATGGGATTTTTTCAAGAAAGATCATAAGAAAAAGGAAAACAGAGAATATTAAGAAGAGATGAAAGTTTGAGTTAAGTGCTTCGAAGAAGAAATAGTTGTGTGGAAGATTGTGGAACTAAGATTTTGAGGCATTGGAAACAACCACGTTTTCTCTGCCTTAATTTGAAATATGTGAAAGATAAGAGGTTAGATGCTTCAAGGCTACCTCTCTCGTGTCTAATAACTGCTGCTGGGATGGACGTCTTTCAAACTGAAAGGAGTAATGAAGTGTGGAGTCATCAGCATAGGAGTGGATAGGAGATGAAATAATAGAAAGAAGATCATTACTGAAAAGTAGGAAAAGTGTTGTAGAAAGAACAGTACCCTGAGGAACACGACTATTAATAGGTTTAAAGGAGAAACGGTGGCCGTCTACAAAATCAGCTATAGAACGACCAGAAAGGAAATTGTAGAGAAGATCACAGAGAGAAAGATAGATTCCGAAAGAGGGAAGTTTGGAAATGAAAGCTTTGTGCCAGACACGATCGAAGGCTTTCAATATGTCCAGCGCTACAGCAAAGAATTCACCGAAATGCCGAAGGCCGGGGGACCAAAATTCAGAGAGAAGGGAAAGAAGATCACTAGTAGAGCGTTTCTTACGAAAGTCAAATTGGCGATCAGAGATAAGATTAGAAGAATTGAGATGTTTTCAAATCTTCCTGTTAAGGATAGATTCGAAAACTTTTGAGAGAACGGAGGTCAAAGAAATGGGACGATAGTTGGAGGGTTTAGAGGGATCTCCCTCTTTCGGCACAGGCTGAATGAGCGAACGTTTCCAGCAAGAAGGGAAGGTTGAAGTAGAGAGACAAAGACGAAATAGTTTAAAAAAAGCAAGGTGCAAGCTCGGAATCACACGTTTTGAGAACCACAGGAGGAATACCATCGGAACCGTGCGCCTTCTTAGTATTACTCTCAGAAAGAGCAGAAATGAGTTCTTCAGAAGAAATTATAATTTTAGGCATAAATAAGTTGGAGGGGGTTGAAAGAGGAGGAACAGTTCCGGAATCGTCTAAGATTGATTTAGAGGCAAAAGTTTGAGCGAAGGGTTCAGTTTTAGAAGAAGGTAAAACAGCAGTTGTGTTTTCGGAAGATTCTAAAGAAGGGAAAGAGAGAGAAACAAAGTTAGCGTTGACAAATTTTGAAAAATGCTAGAAAGAGCGTGAGGAAAAGGAACCAGAAAGATTGCTGCATTTTCTACGGAGAAAAGTTTTTAGTGTTACGAAGGATAGATTTTGCACGATTCAGGAATGAAATATAAGTTGCGTGAGTTTCTGGAGTTTGAAGACGACGGTAATCCCTGAAGGCAGCATCCCTACGACTGATAGCCTGAGAACAAGTAGAGTTAAACCAAGGTTTGTTAGGTTTAACAGAATGGAAAGAAAATGGAATGTACGACTCCATGCCAGAGAGAATCACCTCGGTAATGCGTTCAGCACACTCCGAGGGACCCCTCCCACGGAAGCAATAATCATTCCACGGGAAATCAAAGAAGTACGACCGCAAGTCCGACTAGCTTGCGGCACCGAAATGCCACAAACTTTTCCTTTCAACAGAAGGAGGTCTTTCTTGCGGAAGAGTTGAAGAGGCAGAAGAGGATACAGAGATAAGAAAATGATTAGATGAACCCTGAGGAGGGAAGAGCTTAACAGTATAAGGAGAAGGATTAGAAGTTAGGAAAAGGTCTGAAATATTGGGTTCATCTCCAAGACGTTCAGGGATACGAGTAGGGAGCTGCACTAACTGTTCAAGATCATTTTGGAAAGCGAAATGGAAAGCACGTTCACCAGCTGTATCATGAGAACTAGAAGAAAGCCATTGGAGGTATTGAACATTGAAATCACCTAATATGATGATTTCTGAGAAAGGAGAAGAAGAGAGAATGTGCTCTATTTTGGAGTTTAAATAGTCGAAGGATTTAGGATAGTCAGTAGAATTAGAATATAAATAAACAGAACAAATGAATTTAGAAGTAGAATGGCAAGAGAGTCTGAGCTATAAGGTGGAAAATTCGGAAGACTCCAAATTAGAGACACGAGAACAAACAACATCGTTGCGCAGTATGCGCAACATCCGCCATTGGCTCAGAATAGAAAACTGAGACAGTAGAAGGAAACAGAATAGGGTTTGCTATCAAAACGCTCAAACATCTGAGTTTCTGTCAAGAATAAGAGGTGAGGTCTCAACAAAGTGGAAATTGGTATGAAGACCTCGAATGTTGCAGAAATTAATGAAAAAAAGACCGTGCATTCAGAACAGCCGGCTGCAGATTCTTGGTGGCACCAACCCCATCACCGGAGGCAACCAACTCCCAATTGGTGATGAGGGAAGGGGTGGATGAGAGGTTACCTTTGGAATCAGCCATTACCTTTGGAATCAGCCCCTCTTGGATTCTCTGAGGCTACCAAAGTCGATGCTAAAATTAACTATTTTTTTAAGGGATGTGTGAATGAAAGAGTGTTTACTGTGTGGAAAAGGAGAGCCTAATCCGTGTAGGAGAAAGTGTACATGAGCGCAAAAAGGAGTTTACCATTGGGCACGAGAATGAGATGGAAGTACCCTTAAAATCCCGTATACCCAATAGGGAGTAATCTCATCTCCTCGGGAGCGCTACTTCCCTCCCCCGTATATATATATATATATATATATATATATATATATATATATATATATATATATATATATATAATATATATATATATATATATATATATAGGGGAGGACGTAGCGCCGTCCAAAGCGATGAAAGTACCCCCCATTGGGCTTAACCGCGGAGTGATAGGGTGGGCTAGACCATCCCGTTTCACTCCGTTGCCCTTTGGTTCGTTCCTTTTCGCGTTTCACCTACTCAGAGGGTCTCTAGTGTACCCTCGTCCCACATGGGAGTGTCTATGCTCTCACTTCTTCCCCCAACCCCCTTCTCATGTTCCTACAAATTTACAAGCGCTTCTTCTACATTACCTTTAAAATAGAAAAAAATGGCGAAACATATAACTGCCTCGGAGATGCTACGAGGGGCGGCATCCAAAGAATGCCCCTCATCCACTCCTTCCCCTATCACCACTTGGGAGTTGGTGGCCTCCGGTGATGGGGTTGGTGCCACCAAGACCTCTACGCCGACTTGCCCTGATGCACGATCTTCCTTTTTCATTAACTTCTGCAACAATCCTGATCTCTTTACTAATTTCCACTTTGTCGAATACCACCTCTCTTCTTCAAGACCTCATCTCTTATTCTTAACCGAAACTCAGGTGTCTGAGTGCTCTGATAGTAAGCCTTACTCTGTTTCCTCCTACTGTCTCTATCCTCAATTTTCAGCCAAAGGCGGATGTTGCGCTTATGTGCACAACGATGTTGTCTGTTCTCGTGTCTCTAATTTGGAGTCTTCTGAATTCTCTACTCTATGGCTTAAACTTTCTTGCAACTCTACAACTAAATTTATATGCTCTGTCTACTTATCTCCTAATTCTACAGACTATCCAAAATTCTTCGACTATCTTAACTCCAAAATAGAACACATTCTTTCTTCCTCTCCATTCTCGGAAATCATCATATTAGGTAATTTGAATGCTCACCACATCCAATGGCTTTCTTCTAGTTATCATGATGCAGCCGGTGAACGTAATTACATTTCGCTATTCAAAACGACATTGAGCAGTTGGTGTAGTCTGACCGTCTTGGAGATGATCCGAACATTCCAAACCTTTTTCTAATATCTAATTCTTCTCCTTATACTGTCAAACTCTATTGCATCTGGGTTCCTCGATCACCTTCTTATCTCTGTATCCACTTCTGTCTCTTCAAGCCTTCCGCAAGAAAGACCTCTCCCAGTGCGAGGAAACGTTTGTGACATTTCGGTGCCGCAAGCTGGTAGGACTTGCGGTCCTACTTTCTTAATTTCCCGTGGAATGAATATTGCTTCCGTGGGTGGGTCCCTCGGAGTATGCAGAAGGCATTACCGAAGTAATTCTCTTTGGCAAGGAGGCTTACATTCCATTTTCTTTCCCTTCTACTAAACCTAACAACTCTTGGTTTAACTCTGCTTATTCTCATGCTATTCGCTGCAAATGTTGCTTTCATTGATTGCCATCGTCTTCAAACTCCAGAAACTCGCGCAACATATTTCATACCGCAATCGTGCAAACTCTATTCTCCACAACACCAAAAACTCTTTTCTCCGTAAAAAAATGCAATAATCTTTCTGGATCTTCTTCTTCACGCTCTTTCTGGTATTTTGCACAAAAAGGTCAATTCTAACTTTGCTTCTTCATCTTTTCCTCCTCTAGTATCTTCTGACAACACAACTGCTGTTTTACTTTCTTCTAAAGCTGAACTCTTTGCTCAAACTTTTGCCTCTAATTCAACCTTAGACGATTCCGGAGCTGTTCCTTCTCTTTCAACCCCCTCCAACTCATTTATGCCTAAAATTATAATTTCTTCTAAAGAAGTCTTTTCTGCTCTCTCTGAGCTTAATATTAAGAAGGGATAAGGTCATGATGGTATCTCTTCTATGGTTGTCAAAACTTGTGCTTCCGAGTTTGAACTCTACCTTGATAAACTATTTTGTCTTTGTGTTTCTACTTCTTTCTTCCTATCTTGCTGGAAACGTGCGCTCATTCAACTTGTACCGAAAGAGGGGGATCCCTCTAAACCCTCCAACTACCGTCTCATTTCTTTTGAACCCCGTTCTCTCTAAAGTTTTCGAATCTATCATTAACAGGAAGATTTGCGAAACATCTCAATTCTTCTAATCTTATTTCTGATCGCCAGTATGGCTTTTGTAAGTAACGCTCTACTGGTAATCTTCTTTCCCTTCTCTCTGACTCTTGGTCTATCCGCTCTAAGGAATTTCGATGAATCTTTTGTTGTTGTCCTGGACATATCAAGCTTTCGATAGAATCTGGCATAAAGCTTTAATTTCAAAACTAACCTCTTTCAGTATCTATCCTTCTCTTGATTTCCTTTTCCGGTCGTTCTATAGTAGCTG
>SEYY01009508.1:0-14118 GCA_009176605.1 Armadillidium nasatum | reverse complement strand
ATATATATATATATATATATATATATATATATATATATTATATATATATATATATATATATATAAATGAAAATAGAAAAAACAAGTGTTAAATAGTTGCCATGACAACCGAAAGTGTCCTAATTTGTTTTGGTTTCGAAGAGTTGACACCGCAATTCGAAACCTTCTCAACGGCTGGAACAACAACAACAACAACAACAAAATACAACAACAAAATACAACAACAACAACAATAATAATAACAATAATAATAATAATAATAATAATAATAATAATAATAATAATAATAATAATAATAATCATAATAATAATAATAACCTTTTATTTAATTAAAGTTTTTTTCCTTTCTTTTTTTTAAAATAAATAGAGTAAAAATTAATTACTAAATTACAGGAGGGACACAAGGTAGGTCTGTCACTCGTGATTCAGAATGAGATGAATGTAAAGTCGTCAACAGAAGTTCGTTCCTATTAGACTGGAAATAAATATTTATATAAAATGGAAATCATTTCATAAAAGTTCTATTTTGAATAAAAAAAAAAAAAAACATTGAGCGGGGCTTAATTGAACTGTGATTGGCTGAACCTGACTTGATCCCCATTTTATATAAATATTTATTTCCAGCTTAATAGGAACGAACTTCTGTTGACGACTGTACAAAACTACAAATAATTCCCACTCGAGGCCCATTCAAATGATGACATTCAGGTTCAACATATTTAGGTTAAGGTTAAGTAATATTAAAATGGAAATAGAAATAATAGTTAAGAAAACAATTTAAAATTAAGATATATATATATATATATATATATATATATATATATATATATATATATATATATATATATATATATATATATATATATATATATATATATATATATATATATATATATATATATATATATGGGCAGTTAAGCATGGTCATTCTGGGCAGTTCCAATGTATGGTAGATTTTAGGGGTGAAGAATTGCAATTGTAACTATTATAAATAATAATAATAATTATAATAATAATAATAATAATAATAATAATAATAATAATAATAATAATAATAAATTGCAAACCTGAAAGCCTTTTTGTTAGAAGAGTTAGCCTAAAAAAATATGTACTATTTATACTTTTTGAATATTTTATTTGTTACCATTCAGTAAAGACTATGTTCCATTATATAGACTACCCATGTGACAAAACTTGTAGTCTCATTCTATCAATCCTATTAACATGTATTATTATGTGATATACATGTAAATAAAGGCCTAGGTAAGAATAGCTGTTTATATCTATGTCCTGCCCTATGTAAAATTTATATTTATATTTCCGCCATTATAACAAATAATATAAATAATACGCCGACAAATAATATGCCAACGGGTTATGGGCCCAGGCGTTTATATTTCGATGGCGATGTAGAAAAATATGAGTTGTGGGAAGTTAAATTCCTAGGACATTTAAGGCTGCAAAATTTGCTGCACGTGATAAATGATTCTACCGCTGATGTTGATAGCGATGACAATGCAAAAGTTTTTGCAGAGTTAGTGTTAGTCCTAGATGATAGAAGTTTATCCCTTATCATAAGAGATGCTAAGGATGATGGCAAGAAAGCCTTGAAAATATTACATGACCACTATTTGGGTAGCAGTAAGCCTAGAGTTATAGCTTTATATACAGAGCTAACTTCATTGAAATTAGGCTGTGATGAAGATGTTACTGATTACATTTTAAGGGCAGAGACAGCAGCTACATTTTTGAAATCAGCTGGTGAAACTGTAAGTGATAGTTTACTTATAGCTATGGTTTTGAAAGGCCTACCTTCAGGGTACAGAACTTTTTCGACGGTAATTATTCAGAAAGAGAAAGCCATGACATTTAGTGAATTTAAAGTAGCTCTAAGAAGTTTTGAAGAGACAGTAAAGAGCCAACAGACAGATATTAAGCCAGAAGAAAATGTTATGAAGATAAAAGATGGAAAAGGTTATGTGAAATGTTTTTCTTGTGGAAAAGTAGGGCACAAGCAATTTGAATGTACAGAGAAACTCAATAATCATCAGATTACTAAGCACAGCTTATAGAGGAAGAGGGGGATATAGGCAGTATTATTATAAAAGATGGTGTGTTAATTGTAATTCACAAACCCATGATACAGAATTTTGTAGAAAAAATAATTCAGCTAAGATTGCAAAGGATGATAGTGATGAGAGTCATTCTTATGCATTTATAATTAATGAAATGGGTAATGTAGGACACACACCAAGTAATTTATTAGTAGATTCTGGAGCTACCTCACATATTATTATGTGATAAATCAAAATTTATCAGCTTTGAAGAAAACTTTGACCCCTTCAAATCATTTTATTGAATTGGCCAGATGGTAGCAGGATGAATAATGCTGCAATTGGAAGAGGCCATGCTAAAGTATCAATATGTGATGTTAATGGTAAGTGTCATAGTATTTTATTGAAAAATGCTCTTTACGTACCCTCATATAAACAAGATTTATTTTCAGTGCAGGCAGCTGCGAAGAATGGAGTTTCTATAAATTTTTCACCCAAAATTTGCTGAATTAGTAGCACCTGATGGTACAGTATTTAATATTAAGAAGACAGGAGGTTTATATTTCCTGAACAATATTGGTATTAAGAAAATGGGTTCTTATAGTTTGCAAGATTGGCATAAAATTATGGGCCATTGTAATGTTCAAGATGTTTTAAAACTTGAAAGTGTAGTAAATGGTATGAATATTATTAGTAAAGGAAAATTTTGATTGTAGTACTTGTGCTCTGGGCAAAATGACTCAGATTAGAAATAGAGAAGCTGAAAAATATACTACTGGTATATTAGAATTAGTATATTGTGATTTAGCAGGTCCTATTGACCCTGTTGCAAGAGATGGTTTTAAATATGCCATTTCTTTTGTGGATGACTTATTCTGGTGCAATTTTTATATATTTATTGAAGAGTAAAACTGATACGATTTGCTGCAACAGAAAAATTTCTAGCAGATATATCCCCATATGGGACTGTAAAGAGGTTGAGGTCAGATAATGGTACTGAGTTTACTTCTGCAGACTTCAAATCACTCCTCATAAAGAATCGTATAAAGCAGGAATTTTCAGCACCATATTCGCCACATCAAAATGGAAAAGTTGAATTTACATGGAGAACTCTTTTTGATATGGCAAGATGTTTATTATTGGAAGCTAAGTTGCCTAAAAAATTATGGACTTATGCAGTGAAAACTTCAGCGTATATTCGCAATAGGTGTTATCATTCAAGGACAGGTAAAACTCCTTATGAACAGGAAGAAAATCAAATTTAAGTAATATGCATGTATTTGGATCAGTTTGTTATGCATACTCACAGGAGAAGAAGAAATTAGATGCACGCAGTAAACAAGGAATTTTTGTTGGGTATGACAATGAAAGCCCAGCATATCTTGTATATTTTCCTGAGCAGAACAATATTAAGAAAGTAAGATGTGTCAAATTTACAGAAAAATTTGGACAAGAAGAAACACTTGAATTTGAACATGAATATATAAAACCAAGGACAGAAAAAAAGGATCTGTAGAAGAAAAAGAAAATGGAGAAGAACCTTATAATGAAAAATTAGGTGAAAATAAAGTACATAAAAACAGATTTCATAAAAGACAAAGAAATAAGCCAATTTATCTTGAAGACTATGATGATGATATGGATAAAAATTTATTAAATGCTAATTATTCTATAGATTATTGTTGTAGCATTACTTGTATCCCAAAATCTTATAAAGAAGCAATGGCAAGTTCTGATTCACATCAATGGAAGAAATCAATGGTTGAAGAAATTAATGCTCTGATTGAGAATGATACATATGAACTCATTCCACTACCAGGAGATCGTTCAGTAGTTGGCGGTAGATGAGTTTTTGCCAATAAACAAGGACCAAATGATAAAGAAAAATTCAAAGCAAGTTATGTGGCAAAAGGATATTCTCAAGTGAAAGATGTGGATTATCAAGAAACTTTTTCACCAACATCTCGAATAACTTCAGTCAGGATGTTGATGCAACTGCCAGTACAAGAAAGATTTATTGTTCATCAGATGGATGTGAAAACTTTCACATATAAAAGTTGAACTATACAATGAGCAACCACCAGGTTATGTGCAATGTGATATAAGTGGTAATAGGTTCGTTTGTAAAGTAAAATCATTGTATTGGTTAATTAAATCAAAGTATCAGAATTTGGAATAACTTATTAGATTCTTTTTCCATGTCTCAGAATCTTGTAAAATCTGTAGTTGATACATTTATATACACTAAGTTCAATGTATTTGTATTATATTAAATTTGTAATATATTATATATATTATATTTGTATTATATATAGTAAATTTGTATTATATTAATAATTTGAGTAGATGATATAATAATTGCTGCCAGGAATGTTATTATTTTAAATGATGTTAAAACAATACTGCCAAATAAATTTTAAATGAAAGATTGGGTCATCTATCTATGTTTTTAGGTATTGAATTTATGTTTGAGAATAATTGTATTAGTATGAAGCAATCAAAATATATAGAAAAATATAAGTAAATTTAAAATGAGTCATTGTAATCCAAGGGCAATTCCATGTGATCCTAGTGTCAATAAACTTAGGTATAATGATTCAAAATTGTTAACGATGGTACATTATACAAAGAAATTGTAGGTAGTTTAATTTACTTGATAAGCTGCACTAAACCTAATATATGTTGTTCTGTAAACTGTTTATCTCAATATGTGAATAAACCAAATATGCACATTTGCAATTAGCCAAGCATGTATTAAAATATTTAAAAGGTACTATAAATTATGATTTGAAATTTTATAAGTCAAATGAGCAGTTAAAATTAATTGGTTATAGTGATTCAGATTGGGGTTCATCAAAAGATAGATTTAGTATTAGCGGTTATAATTTTCAGTTAAACAATAATGAACCTCTAATTGCATGGACAAGTAAAAAGCAAAGGGTTGTTGCTGTCAACGTGTGAAGCTGAATATATGCCAATAACTTGCTGTAAAAGAAGCTAAATTTTTAAGACAATTGTTATCTGACATGCAGGGTTTTAACAAAGATGTTATTGTGAATGTTGATAATCAAGGTGCTATTTCATTAGCTAAAAATCCTATACATCACCAAAGGTCTAAACATATAGATATTAGATATCATTTTATTAGGAATTAAATTCAAAATGGTATTGTAGATTTAAAGTATGTAAAGTCTGAAGATAATGTATCTGATATATTTACTAAACCTGTATCAAAAAGTAGATTGCTAAAATTTGAAAAAATTAGAGGTATTCTTTAAATTAGAGTCAATCTAAAGGAGATATACTATTAATACTGTATGAATATTTTCTTTGTTACCTTTCAGTAAAGACTGTTCCATTATGTAGACTATCCATGTGATAAAACTTGTAGTCTCATTCTATGGATTCAATCTCGTGTATTGTAACACGCACTTGTACTATGCTTTATACATGTAAATAAAGGCCTAGGTAAGAATAGCTGTTTGTCTCTATGTCCTGTCCTATTTAATATTATCATTTATATTTATATTTCCGTCATCATGAAAAATAATATGCCAACACCTTTAAAATTAAACTTTCCCCGATTTCGGTTTAACTATAGATGGAGATGTTACAAATAGAGAAATGAGATAGATACCTGTGGAATGGTTGTTCTTTCTAATATTATATTTGTTTAAATTTGAAGCTAAAATATTGTTTATTAATTGGAAATTAAGTTTTACTTTTTATTATTAAATTAAGTGTAGAAAATTTTATAGAACCACAGTTTTTCTCTCAAAACAACAATATATGAATATCAATATATATGATCTGGTAAGGGGCGCGCTTTTGAGAATCAAATGGGCATGTCGGCCTTTGTTTTGTACTTGAAAATCTAGCTAGACCGGGCCGACCTCACGCTCTTAGGTAGGAAAATTTTCTGCAATGTTGCAATACTTGGCTCCTTCTCGACCCCTTTTGGAGGTTCAACCCCAACCCGGAGTGGTGTACCTCCTCTTTAGGGAGTCATGGTGCAGGCACAATACCCTATATTTTTCAGCCTCTTTCCTGACCCCGTTTTGAGGGTTCAACTCCACCCGGAGGATATTCACCCTCTCCCTTCTTCTACCACTCTCTCTCCTCTTAGGGGTTGGTAGCATAGCCACAGCACCCCATTTTTCAGCCTCTTTCCAGATCCAATTTAGAGTGTTCAACCCTACCCAGAGGGTTATATTCCCTCTCCTTCACCCCTCCTCTCCACTCTCGCTCCCCTTAGGAGTTGGTAGTGTAGCCATAGCACCCTATTTTTAAAACCTTTTTCTTGACCCCTTTTTGAGGGTTTAATCCCACAACGGAGAGGTGTACCCCATCTCAATATACCCCATCTTCACCTCCCAAATGGGGGTGGTAGCGTTGCTCAGGACCCCATTATTTCAAAATCTTCTCTGACACTGTTTTGAGCAAATACCATTTCTCACGCCTCTTCTCTGCGGTTATTTTTGTATCTCCCCCTTGCCCCTCCCATCTCCCCTCCCCTTCCCCTCTCCCCTCCAAGATTTCAGAATTTATCACTTTTTTTTCTTAACGGGTTTTGGAAGACGGAGCTTCATTTTCCTGTGTAGGGTTTCTGGAAGTCGGAGACATACATGCATGAATTCATGATAAGTTCTACCTTCATTTATTATTGTGGCTTCATCATCCTCTAGGCCAATCAGATGATTCCATCTTCCTCTCAACCAATCAGATGACTGAAAAATGTGAATAATTATCTTAGAGGTCTGCTTTAATATATGTAAGTGTAAGAATTTAGGTAATGGTTAAGGTTGTTAGAGAAGGAAAATCATATTGTGATAACAAAGTATTGTTGTTTTATGTATTAGATCAGCAAAATATGATTTCATTTATATATTTCTATATCTAAACGTGTTTTCTTTGTGTACGTTACCGCCTTAGAACAGGTATTTGACGAAATATAATTACCATGATATGGAAAGTAATGTAAAAAGTTATGTAATTATGATAATTTATCTTAAGTTTATAATCTCATTACACATTCTTTAGCTCTGTGTATAATGAAATAACAACCATTTTAAACATTCAGAGTATAATGTATGACGTTATAAAATAGTTAGAATATGTATGAATAATAAAAATATGTATATGTAAATTAAACTTCAGATGAAAAATGCTAATTTATCATTCGAAGTAGGGTTATGAATGAAGAAAATACGAAGTATACACCGTGATGCTCAGATAAATACTCAATGTTAATGATAAGTTGTGTGCAAACAGTTAGTTCCTTTTAAAATGTCTTAGAGAAATTACGTTTTGAGTTCATACGTTAAACGTTAGACGATGTGTGATGTATTAAGGTATATATTTTTATTATTATTACGATTATTATTATTCATTTTTTTAATTTTTTTTTTTAACATTATCGCCAGTCACTGGCAGAGCCCTTTTCAAGGAAGGGGCACATACAAAGGAAGAAAATACACTCAAACACACAACACATATCCTTCAGGTGGGCACAGACGGAAGCCTTGAAGAGTGGAAGATTAAATGCAGGAGAAAAAATAGATGATGGTAAAGAGTTCCACAGAACAGAGGTGGCTGGAAAGAAGAAGGCACCACAACGAGCTAGCCTGGGGTTTTCCCACTTCCACACAAAATTGGTGCGAAAGCAGGGCACCCCTTGTGCAACGAGGATGACGCAACGGTGGAAGAATGCGAGAGGTCAATTCCCTCGAGCACCTGCCATTGTAGTACCTATAGAAAAGAGATAGTGCGCCAATATCACGTCACAGAGATAGGGAGGAGGTCAAGAGAGTTTGAAAGTAGGGGACATTTTATTAATCATTTAACTTTAGACTTAACCCTATCCAGAAGAGAGGAGGAGCCGGAGCCCCCCCCCCAGATGTGAGAACAGTACTCCATACAAGGGCGGATTAGACCCTTATATATTTGGAGTAACTGCTCAGAAGGAAAAAAATTCTCAACCCGAACAGAACTCTCAGCTTTTTAGAGGCCGCTTTAACAACCATTGTGATATGTGGTTTCCAAGATAGTTTGTTGTTTATGTTTAGACCAAGAATGTTAATGTTATTTAAAGGTGAAATCGGAGAGCCGTCGAAGAGGATAGGAAAGTTGGTAGATGTTTTTGAGAGGGAGATACGAAGAAGTTGAGTTTTTAAAGAGTTGAACCTCACAAGGTTGCTATGATCCCACCGGGAAATCCCATCCAGATCGTCAAGAATAGAATCGGAAAGTTGAAGACGAGAAGCAACTCTAGAAGCAAAAGAGGGAGCAGATTTGAAATGAGTAGAAGAATGTAGAGTTGAGTTATCAGCATAAGAGTGAACAGAGTTAGAAGTGCAGTTGAGAGGATCGTTAATGAAAAGTAAGAATAAGGTTGGAGATAAAACAGAACCCTGAGGAACACCACAGTTTACAGAAAAAGAGGAAGAGGTCGCTCCATCTAGAATTGCTGAGATGGAACGATCTGAGAGAAAACTAGACAAGATTAAGCAAAGGGAAGGAGGAAACCCAAAAGAAGGGAGCTTGGAGAGCATTGACGCATGCCATACCCGGTCATAAAGCCTTGGATATGTCAAGCAAGCTCCACCACACAAGACTCCCCGAAATCCCTAAGAGCAGAAGACCATAGATCAGTAAGATAGGAGAGTATGTCACCAGTTGACCTCGAGCGTCGAAAGCCATACTGGTGATCTGAGAGAAGAGAATGAGACTCCAAATGATCCAAGAAATGAGAGTTGAGGAGAGTTTCAAAATTTTTAGATAGAACACAAGTGAGAGCTATAGGTCGATAGTTAGAAGGATCAGAGCAGCTACCTTTTTTCGGAATCGGCTGAACAAATGGACGCTTCCATCATTGATCATAAGTATTGGTATTAAGGCATATAGAGTAGAGTTGAACGAGGACAGGCGTTAACTCGGAAGCATACTCCCTCAGAACACGAGGGTGAATGCCATCCGGGCCACTGATCTTGCTGATGTTCATAGATTTCAGGATCCCATGCACCCGATCATGAGTAATTACAGGTAGAGACATGGGACACCTGAGAGGAGAAGGAGTAGGAGGAGGGATGCCAGAATCGAGCAGGGTGGAATTAGATGAGAAAAGGAGGCCGAAGAGATTAGCCTTTTCAGTAGGAGTATTAGCTACAGAACCATCAGAGCGAATAAGAGGCGGAAAGGCAGATTTACAGAAGTTATTAGAGATATTTTTGACAAGAGGCCAGAAATTTTTATCAGTAGGAGAGCCATGGAGGTCAGCGCACTTCCTTTTTATGAAAGTACGCTTAGTCCGTCGAAGAACTTCCCTACAACAATTCCAAGCTGAATGAAAATTAGTAAGAGGGATAAGAGAAGGAGAGTTTTTCCATTCACAGTAAGCATTATCTCTCTTTCGAAGGACAAGAGAACAGTTGCCATCGAACCATGAATTTTAAAGAGAAAAAGATTAAGTTGAAGATGGAACGAATCTGCCCATCCTATCAAGGATCACGGCCCCTACCTTTTCAGCAGAGACAGAAGCGTCTCCCGAGACAAAGCAAGATGCACTCCAATGGTAATTAGCAAAGAAGCGACACGTTGCCCCCAATTAGCCCGATGTTGAAAAGCATAGAATATAAATGTACACAAAGTTTTGCAAGTTTTTTTCATGTTAAAGTGTTAAAGATAGATGATGTTAGGCGGCTTAAAGAATATGTTAATAACGTGGGGCAAAAATGTAAAAAGTTTCGAAAAGTATGTACTAAACATTTCGGTTTGCCTTTGGTCATTCATTAATGTTAAATTTAAATTAAATATAGAGATAAATGTTAGGGTTATAAATGTATGAGTTGGAGGTGTCTGCATGTCTTTGATCATACTTTAGTGGTAAAGTTAGGTTAAATACAGAAATTCAAGTTATATTTTGATGAGGCCTATGGGGAAAAACAAATGTAAGTACAATAAAATATAAGCTAGAGAGATGACTTCATCTTTGATCATGCCTTGACGATAAAAAGTTTAGAGAACTAGGTGAATTAAGATATACATTGAAAGATTTAGATAAAAAGTGAATGTAACGTCCTATAAATTGTATGTTAGAGAGATGATGTAGTGTGTTTGGTCATGTCGAAGTGTTAAAAGTCAGGTAGAATATGCAGATAAAAGTATATGTTGGAGGGATTAAGCTAGGGTATGAAGTGCATGAGTGTATGTCAAATTTTATAAATTGTTAGAGATGTTGACATGCCCTTGATAATGCCTAAGTGTTAAAAGTTACATTGAATACTGAGTTTTAAAGTATAAGTTATGGGGCGTAGGGTGTGAAATGTAAATGAAGATTCAATCCATATATGAGTTATATGGATGAAGGCTTGCTTTGATCGTACCTTTGCTATAAATTTAAGTTAAATATAAAGAATTGAGTTAAATATCTATGACTTAGGTTGAATATTAATTCAGTTCTGTAATTTGCATGTTAGATAGATGATGATATGATTTTGTTCATGCCTTAGTGATAAAAGCTAGGTTAACAAAGGAGAATCATATTAAATTTCGAATAGTTTATAGGTGAATAATGAATGAAAAGTTATAAACCTTGCATATCAGAAAGATATTAGCATGACTTTGTTCATGCTTTAGTGATAAAAGTTAGGTTAGGAATGTAGATTTAAGGTGTGTACTGAGAGACTTGGAGTAAAAACATTTACAATGTCTTTGATAAATATTGTAGAAATATTCAATGAAGCGAGAGAGTATGAATAAAGTGTAAATAAAAATGTTGAAGGAAATGTTTTGTAAGACAAAAATATTGTAAAGAGTTGGTGTTAAGGGTCTTACAGAGTTTGATGTGCTTATTAAAAAAAATATGCATGAATTTTACCTTGAAATGGTAAGTATAATAGTGTGTATAATGGTAACATTTTGAATTAATTGCAATTAGTTGGTTGCAATTGCAGTGTATATGAATAAATGTATGTATTTGATTGTGTTTTTTGTTATGTGTAGTATATGTGATTGTAAATGTGTGTGCTTGTAAATGAGCATATAAATTTTTGCTCACATGTGTATGTTTGTTGTCATGCATTGCGCATTTGTTTACGTGTGTATGTGAGTGCATTTATGCATGTGCAGGATAAAGAGTGTACATGTATACTTACGTGTTTTAGTGCATCAGTGTTTTCAGCCCTAAAATTTTAAAGAAAAAAGCATAAAAAACATAAAAATTTAAACAGATAATTAAAAATAAATAAAATGATCATTAATGTCTAGAAGAAGGAAGGAAGGAAGAAGCAGGTGAAGGACTGTGGACTGGAGATTGGTTGAGGGGGAATCCTTTAAAAGGAGGTAGGTGAGGTCCAGAACATCCAATTAGATTTAAGAATAAGTTTGAAATTGATGGGTGGGAGCTAGTACCTCCCAAAGAACCGAAATAATTTCAGGGAAGAAGCGTGAATAATAGCAAATGCTCAAAAACGGGTCATGAAAGATATTGAGAAAATTGGGTTGCTGAAATACGCCACCACCCCCATCGCGGAAAGGAAGGAAAAATGGTAAGGGGTTGTGTAAACTTCTCCGTAATGTGACTGAACCATCAAAACGGGGTCAGAAAAAAGGTTGAAATAATAGGGTGCTATGGCTACGCCACCAACCCCTAAGAGAAGGAGAGGATGTATATCCCTCCAGGTGGGACTGAACCCTCAAAACGAGGTCAGGAAAGAGGATGAAAAAATGGGGTGCTGTGGCTACGTCACCCCTTTCTAAAGGGGAATATATCCTCAGGGTAGGAGTTGAGCTTCCAAAATGGAGTCAGAAAGGAGCCTGGGCTTGCAACATTGCAGATAATGGCCTCACATAAGAGAGTGAGGTCGGCCTGGTATTAAATATTTTAGCTGTTCCTTATATATTCACCGACCAGGAGATCCATATATTTTACTCACCCCAGATATTTTAGCCAGTGAATGCATTTTACCCTTATAGGATTTCTGGTGACAGGGCTTTAAACTCTTTTAGGAGATTTTCTCTTTTGAGTAGGTAAATGGAAAGAATTACTCATTTACCTTCTCTTGTGGGCGGGGTTATTACCAGGGCTGGGGAGCTGATAAAATTTGTTTCAGCTACGGTTCCAGCTCCGGCTCTGGCTCCAGCTCCGGATCCATTGATTTGAGTGTCACCGGCTCCGCCTTTGGTTTAAAGATTTTCCAAATTCTTATACAATTGTATTTAGGTATTACTGCCACCCAGGAACATCAGCCCAAATCAGCCCAATGGGAACTCAAAACCTCATTCTTTATAAAATAGTTTTGAACTGGGCACAACTTTGCTCGCACAATACAAAAAGTCTCATTTTTTTTAATCAATACAACTAAATTTATCAAAAGAAATAAACAATAATTTCAAAATTTTATTCAAAATGAATTTGTTTTTAAAAACAATATGGCTTCAATTAGATTATCTTTCATTGAGGCTCGTAAGTCTGACCAACTTATTCGAAAAGCCTAAAATAGGCGTTCCCCGCTCACTTGTGTTGTCGGCATTGAAGTAACTATATAAGTAACATTATGAATTACAATAAAAATTAAAAAGAATGAATAGGATAAAATTCCATGACTTTAAGGCATTTAGCTTTGATGATCTATCTATTTTCTCCATAACATGAGATATATAAAGCTTAAATTTAGCAATAAGAAATCCTCATTTACTATCTATTTTTCCTTCAGTCCGACGGCGTTTGCCTTTCAGATGTAGGAACTCTTCAATAAGCTGCTTCATCCTCAAAATTTAAAGAGGATGATGAAGTTGAAGGCTGGTTTACATTAAGTTCATTAACTACATTAAGTGCTTGGCATTTTTCATTTCCTTCTTTTGAGTTGCTGATTGTTTTGAAGTATTATATTGCTCCATTCGAATTGCTATGTTAATCAATGCTATCTTTCCTCTACTGAGCTGTACATCATTCAGCGTAATCCGGTACATAGGATCAATATAGATTGCAACAAGTAATACTTCATTATTAAGGAGAACTTCCTCTCTTTTTTCCATTGACTCTTTTATTTCATCTGCAATTGTTCCACCTATTTGAGAAAATGTCTGCATAAGTTTTTATCACTCTTTATAAAAGAAGACAGGGATTAACTCAGTTGATTGTTGTCTTTTAGTCACTAAGAATGGATGACTAAGGATTGCTTCAAGCCTTTCTACTTCATACCACTGAAAATCAGTCATTGTTATGTCAATTACTGTATTTTTTAGCTCTAAAAGGCGCTCAATCATTAAATAAGTATTTCCCCACCTAGTTGCTTGATCTAAGATAGCAACTTTTCCTCCTTTACGTTTTAATATAGCTTTAACTTTTGGTGTTCGAGTAGTCACAGCAATTTGATGTACATTAGCTATAAGAGTATGTCTTTCAAACGTCTCTGAAAGCGAGCTATAACAGAATGTACAGAACACCGCATGTGTTCTATTTTTACAGCAGTGAAAGCAAATTCCATATCCTTATTTAATTCCGTTTCAAAGAAACCTTTACAATTTTCTGGTTCGGTGATACAAATTTCGGATTCACATTTTAAATTCTTATTATCTATTTCGGAGGGGGTCTACATTGACTTTATCTATTGCACTTATCATGTTGGATGTATTATCCGTTACAACTGCTAAAACTTGCTCTTTAGTAAGTTCAGACTCTTTTAGAACTTCCTCAACTAGATTTTTATTATAAATTCTGATGTATGTTGTGCTTGCGTTTCTCGAACTGCTAAAGAAAGTGTAGTCATTTCGTTATTAGAGTTGGTTAGATGGACATTTATTGCAAAATAATTCATTCTCTGTCTAGTACAAGCATCCATTTTTAGAAAAAAAATTCTCATGAAGCATTTGTTTCAGCACCTATTTCATTTATCACCATTTTTCTGACATCATACCTTTCCATAGAAACGCCTAACTTTTTTTCTAATTCTCCATTTAATCCAGTAAATGCTGGAGAGGAAAAGAATTTTAAGGGTACTCCTTCATTCACAACCATTTGGATAATATGGGTTTTAAATTCTTCAGCTCTCATTGATATCGTCACC
>SEYY01009507.1:5000-11474 GCA_009176605.1 Armadillidium nasatum | reverse complement strand
ATATATATATATATATATATATATATATATATATATATATATATATATATATATATATATATATATATATATATATATATATATATATATATATATATATATATATATATATATATATATATATATATATATATATATATATATATGAATTGTAGATCAAGAGTGAGGGTGAAGAGGAAACTATCGGATTGGTTTAGCATTGGAGTGGGATTGCGACAAGGGTGTATAATGTCGCCATGTTGTTTAATCTATTGATGAATGGTGGTTATAAAAATAGAGAGAGAAGGGAAGAGTATTAGGTTGAGAAACATGGAGGGTGAATGGTATGTGAATGTTTACTTTTTGCAGATGATGCGGTGTTGGTGGCAGAATTTGGAGAAAAATTAAGAATACTTGTGAGAGAGTTTTAAGGGAAATGTGCAAACACGAGATTGAAAGTCAATCCAGCGAAGAATAAAGCTATGATGATTGGAGATGGGGATGAAGAGATGTGGAGGGAGGAATGGGGGTGTAGAAGAGTGATGATGGAAACTTGATGAGGTGGATGAATTCAAATACCTCGCAATGTTGGGTGGAAGGTAAGGGTGGGACCGAAAAAGAGATAAAGAATAGAGTGGTAGAGGGAATGAAAGTATTGGGGGGCCTAAGAGAAGTATGGAAGAAAGGAAAAGTTTGAAAGAAATAAAGATAAGAATGTTTGAATGTATGTGTTTACCTTCTGTATTGTATGGGTGTGAAACATGGATGATAAGTGCTCGGGCGAGAAAAATTTTCAATGTCTTTGAGATGAAAGATTTGAGAGCGATATATAAATTGAGAAGAATGATAGGATAAGAAATGAAAGAATAAGAGAGATGTATAAATGGAAAAAGGTTACAATTGATAAAGAGGAGGATGGTGTGCTAAAATGGTTTGGACATATGTGTAGAATGAATGAGGACAGAATGGTGGGCAAGGTACTTAGATCCGATGTGGATAGGGGTAGGGGGAAGGGAAGGCCGAAGTGGAGATGGATGAATGGAGTGAGAGAGATTTTGATGGAAGTAATTTGAGTCTAGAAGAGGGTAGAAGATTTGTGGAGACAGAGAGATATGGAGGGCGGTGGTGAAAGGGGTTGAAAGGCAAGAATAGGTATGTTTGTAAAGGAATTGTGGCGGGCACCAATCCACGAAAGTGGGATAGGTGATAATGATATATATATATATATATATATATATATATATATATATATATATATATATATATATATATATATATATATATATATATATATATATATATATATATATATATATATATATATATATATATATATATATATATATATATATATATATATATATATATATATATATATATATATATATATATATATTAGTGATGGAATCCGCATCTGCATCCGAGGAGCATCCTCATCAAAATTAACATCCGCATTCCATTCGCATCCGCACTTTTCGAAAATTCAACATCCGCATCCGCATCCGAGCTTTCGGAAATTCAACATCCGCATCCACATCCGTATCCACATTCTAAATTCGACATCCGCATCCGCATCCGCATCCGCAAATTAGAAAATATGACATCGATTCATTACTAATGTATATATATATATATATATATATATATATATATATATATATATATATATATATATATATATATATATATATATATATATATATATATATATATATATATATATATATATATATATATATATATATATATATTAGGGGAAGGACGTAGTGTCGTCCGAAGAGATACAAGTACCCAACATTGGGCATAACACACGGAGTGATAGGATGGGGTAGACCATTCCGTTTCACTCCGTTGCCCTTTGGTTCGTTCCTTTTCGCGTTTCACCTTCTCAGGGGGTCTATAGTGTACTCCGCCCCACTCTGGAGTGTCTATGCTCCAACTACCTCTCCACCCCAATTCTTCACATGTTTCCACATTTTACAAGCGCTTACTCTTACATTACCTTTATAAAACAAATCAAAATGGCGAAACCTACAGCTGCCTCGGAGATGCTGAGAGGAGCGGCATCCAAAAAATGCCCCTCATCCACCCCTCACCCCATCATCACTTGGGAGTTGGCGGCCTCCGATGATGGGGATGGTGCCGCCATGAACCGGCGTCCGTCGTGCTCCGGTGCATGGTCTTCTTTTTTCATTAATTTCTGCAACATTCGCTGTCTGCACTCCAATTCCTCTTTGACGAACACCATCTCTCTTCTTCTAAAATTGCTAGATTGTGCTGACAGCAAACCTTATTCTGTATCCTTCTACTGTCTCTATCCTCAATTTTCAGCCTTAGGCGGTTGTTGCGCATATGTGCGCAACGATGTTATTTGCTCTCGTGTCTCTAATTTGGAGTCTCTTGAATTCTCTACTTTATGGCTAAAACTCTAATACAATTCTAATAGTAAATTTATTTGTTATGTTTATTTATCTCCAAATTCTACTGACTATAAAAAATTCTTCGACTATTTAAACTCCAAAATAGAGCACATTTCATCTTCTTCTCTTTCTCTGAAATCATCATTTTAGGTGATTTCAATGTTCACCACCGCCAATGGCTTTCATCTAGTTCTCAAGATCCAGCTTGTGAACTCGCCTTCAACTTTTCTATCCAGAACAGCCTTGAGCAGTTGGTGCAACTCCCTACGCGTATCCCTGATCGCCTTGGGGATGAACCCAACATACTTGATCTTTTCCTTACTTCTTATCCTTGTCCTTATACTGTTAAACTCTTTCCTCCTCTGGGTTCATCCGATCACCTTCTTTTCTCAATACCTTTTTCTGTCTCTTCAAGTCTTCCGCAAGAACGACCCCCGCCATCGGCGAGGAGACGTTTTTGGCACTTCGGTGCTGCTAACTGGCCTGACTTGCAGTTGTACTTCTCTGTTTTTCCATGGAATGATTACTGTGTCCGTGGGAGGGGTCGTTCTGAGTGTGCAGAGCACATAACTGAGGTGATTCTCTCTGGCATGTAGGCGTACATTCCATATTCTTTTCCTTCTACTAAACCTAACAAACCTTGGTTTAACTCTACTTGTTCTCGCACTGTCCGCCGCAGGGACGCTTCCTTCAGAGATTATTAGCGTCTTCAAACCCCTGAATCCAATTCAACTTATATTTCATTCCGGAATCGTGCAAAATCTATTCTTTGAGATACCAAAAACTCTTTTCTCAGTAGCAAATGCAATAATCTTTCTGGTTCCTCTTCCTCTCTCACTTTCTGGCATTTTGCAAAAAATGTCACCTCTAACTTTGCTTCTTCCTCTTTCCCTCCTCTAGTTTCTTCTGATGATACAACAGCTATTTTACCTTCTACTAAAGCTGAAATCTTCGCTCAAACTTTTGCTTCTAATTCAACCTTAGACGATTCTGGAGCTATTCCTCCTCCTTCAACCCCCTCCAACTCACGTAATATTATAATTTCTTCTAAAGACGTCATTTCTGCTCTCTCTGAGCTTAACACTAAGAAGGCGCATGGTCCTGATGGTATTCCTCTTGCGGTTCTAAAAACTTGTGCTTCCGAGCTTGCATCCTGCCTTGGAAAACTATTTCGTCTTTGTCTTTTGAATTCGACCTCCCCTTCTTGCTGGAAACGTGCGATCATTCAATCTGTGCCAAAGAAGGGGAACCCCTCTCAGCCCTCTAACTATCGTCCTATTTCTTTAGCCTCCGTTCTTTCTAAAGTTTTCGAATCTTTCCTTAACAGGAAGATTTGGAAACATCTCAATTCTTCCAACCTTGGTAACTCAGACCATAATCTTATAGCTCTTAGTTATAATGCTTTCTCTCCAACATCTCCACCATGCCCTAAACATACTTTCTGGCACTTTAATCGGGCTAATGCACCGCTTCTTTGCAAACTATCATTGTAGTGAATCTAGCTTTGCCTCGGGTGACACTTCTAACTCTGCTGAAAAGGTAGGGGCCGTAATTCTTGACGGGATGGGTAGATTCATTCCATACTCAGCTAAATCTTTTTCTCCTTAAATCCATGGTTCAATGGTAACTGTTGTCTTGTCTTCGGGAGCGAGACAATGCTTATCGTGAATGGAAATATTCTCCTTCTCCCATCACTCTTGCTAATTTTCATTCAGCTCTTAATCGTTGCAGGGATGTTCTTCGACGGACTAAGCGTACTTTCATAAAAGGAAGTGCGCTGACCTCCATGGCTCTCCTACTGATACAAATTTCTGGCCTCTTGTCAAAAATATCTCTAACAACTTATGTAAATCTGGCTTTCCTCCTCTTATTCGCTCCGATGGTTCTGTAGCTAATACTCCCTCTGAAAAGGCTATTCTCTTCGGCCTCATTTTTTCATCTAATTCTACCCTGCTCGATTCTGGCATCCTTTCTCATACTCTTTCTCCTCTCAGGTGTCCCATGCTTCTACCTGTAATTACGAGCATTTCTTCAGCCGATCCCGAAGAAAAGTAGCCGCTCTGACCCTTCTAACTTCTAACTATTGACATTTAGCTCTCACTTGTGTTCTATCTAAAATTTTTGAAACTCTCCTCAACTCTCATTTCCTGGATCATTTGGAGTCTCATTCTCTTCTCTCTGATCACCAGTATGGCTTTCGACGCTCGAGGTCAACTGATGACATACTTTCCTATCTTTCTGACCTATTTTCTTCTGCCTTTAGAGATTTCCGGGAGTCTTGTGTGGTGGCGCATGACATATCTAAGGCTTTTGACCGGGTTTGGCATGCGTCGCTGCTCTCTAAGCTCCCTTCCTTTTTGTTTCCTCCTTCCCTTTGCTTACTCTTGTCTAGTTTTCTCTCAGATCGTTCCATTTCGGCTCTTTTAGATGGAGCGACCTCTTCCTCCTTTTCTGTCAACTGTGGTGTTCCTCAGGGTTCTGTTTTATCTCCAACTTTATTCTTACTTTTCATTAACGATCTTCTCCACTGCACTTCTAACTCTGTTCACTTTTATACTGATGACTCAACTCTACATTCTTCTACTCATTTCAAATCTGCTTCCTCCTTTGCTTCTAGAATTGCTTCTCGTCTTCAACTTTCTGATTCTATTCTTGTCAATCTGTATGAAATTTCCCGGTGGAGTCATTACAACTTTGTGAAATTCAACTCTTTAAAAATTCAACTTCTCCACATCTCTCTCTCAAAAACACTTTCTAACTTTCCTATTTTCTTTGATGGCTCTCAAATCTCACTTGTAAATAACATTAACATTCTTGGTCTTAACATAAACAACAAACTGTCTTTTAAACCACATATCACTATGGTTGCTAAAGCGGCCTCTAAGAAGCTGGGAGTTCTGTTCAGATTGCGAGAATTTTTTCTTCTGAGCAGTTACTCCAAATATATAAGAGTCTTATTCACCCTTGTATGGAGTACTGTTCCCATATTTGGGGAGAGGGCTCTGACTCCTCCTCTCTTCTGGATAGGGTTGAGTCAAAACCTAAAAAATTTCAAACTTTCAAACTCTCTTGACCCTCTGTTCCTGCGACGTGACGTTGGTGCGCTATCTCTTTTCTATAGGTACTACAATAGCAAGTGCTCGAGGGAATTGGCCTCTTGCATTCCTCCACTATTGCGTTGATCTCGCTGCACAAGGGGTACCCTGCTTTCACACCAATTTAGTGTGGAAGTAGGAAACCCCAGGCTAGTTCGTTGTGATGCCTCCTTCTTTCCAGCCACCTCTATTCTCTGGAACTCTCTTTCATCATCTATTTTTCCACCTGTATTTAATCTTCTACTCTTCAAGGCTTCCGTCTGTGCCCACCTGAGTGTTGTGCATTAGGTGTGTGGTTTAACGAGTTTTCTCCCTATGTGTGTGCCCCCTCCTTGAAAGGGGCTCTACTCTTGAGTAATGGCTTACTGTAAAAAAAAAAAAAAAAAAAAAAAAAAAAATATTGCTAGAATGAGTGAACCTTCGTGAAATAGTGTTTGTCCTTGAAGACTTGGACGTTAAGTTGAGAAGAGTAGAAGAAACAGAGTAAGCATCTACTAACGCTGTTATATAAGAGTGTGGAAAATGTCAAAAGAGAGAAATGATTATGGTAGTCCTGAGAATTATGTACTAGTCGCGAATATATAGTTTAAAGTAACATTCATGACGTCTGTAAAAATGGGTGAATAGCACAATGTTTATACTGCAGTTTACTTTATTAAAGAAATATGAGGATCCGAAAACATACTGTTGGGTTAGGTTAGGCTATGTTACGGCCGGAAAGGTTACATTTGTAATGTAAACATTATTGATTTGATTGGTTAGATTCATTGAGGTCAAATTTCCAAGGTTTATGGGGTTAGGAGTGATAAGATTAAAATATATTAGCTTGAAAAATATAAAATGTGCGTTTCTTGAAAAATTTGAAAGGGATGAGATGTTGAATTTTGTATATTACTTATAAAACACGTTTCGTATGTTTTTGTGAAACATGTCGAAACAATATTAACTTTGTATTTACCTACACCTTCACAATGAAAAAT
>SEYY01009506.1:0-20231 GCA_009176605.1 Armadillidium nasatum | reverse complement strand
ATATTGTAAAGCACATCTATTTTATTCATACCACCATCAATATTAAAATCACTATCTCCACAACTAGCAGTGCCAACATTATGCCCTTCACCCCTATCCTTACCTAGTTTCCCGGCAGACATCTCTCCTGCCTGTGCCTTAGAAGCTGCACACCCTCTCAACTAGGGTGAACTCCATCTCTTGCAAACAGATTCTCGTCCTGAAATTCTTCCCAGTGATCAAAAAATCCAATATTCTCTGATAAACATAAATTCCTAACCCTTTCATTTACTTTCCCAGTCTAGTCCTGCTCCCAACCTTGGTAATATACCTAACATTATGTATTTCCTACCACTTACTTTCAGTCTTTCAATCAAATTCTTATAGCCTGCTATCAGTTCCTCTGACCTTCTATAACCTATATCATTTGCTCCAACATGGACAATCACTCTTGCATTCACATTCGTATCTGTAATGTCCCTATCTATTCTTTCCACTACATCATTTACTTGTGCACCTGGATAGCATACTCTCATTCATTTCCTTTTATCCGTATTTCTAAAAGTCCTATCTAAATATCATATCTGAGTCACCAATCAGTAATGCCTTCCTCTTGGGAAACCCGACATCACAACTGGCCACTTCAGATTCCTCCCTATCAGAAAGACAGCTAAACCTGTTACTGCAGGTCACAGGTCAAGTGTCCTTCAAGATCCTAATTTTATTACTTCTATTCTCTACAACACACCATCTATCTGCAGTCCTATCTGCCTCTACAGCCCTCCCCCTCTCAAATTCCTGCCTAGGTGAGTCACTAGGTCTACTTACCCCCATTACCTTACTATTAGCCTGCCCCCTTACCACTTCTTGCCTACACGAGCTCCTAGTCTCAACTGAGCCACTCCTAACCACCTTCTTCCTAACACTACCCTCCCTTCTCAACTCAGATACCTATTTACTAAGCCTACCTACTTCTAGTTGCAAAGTGTAACTTGTAACAAACAAACAATTAAATAAATTTTTAATGGATTAGAGACTAATATGAAAATTAACTATTAATAAAAATAAATCAAAAGATGTAAAAGAAATAATGTAAAAGCAATTAAGAAAACCAATAATTGTGTTACAATTTCTCACCTTAGTGAAAAGAAACTTATCTCCAGGAAGGTAACAACAATTAGCATAAACCAGGCACCAATTTGTTATAAATATCAATAATTAATATTACATTAATTCTATAACTAATTAATAAATAGAAATGATGGTTAACCTTGTAGAACAAATTGATCTACAGGATGTAAGGAATAAACCGTCCAAATTTGAACTCAATCTGAACAGTGGCTACAAAGATATGAAAATAAGACAAAAAAAATAATAAATGGTTAATTATTAATCAATTGTGACTTAAGAGAGTAATAAAAACACAATCTCTGAAACACAGAGAAACTACAGTGTAACTTTGATAATAATTGGAATTCTATTTTCACAGAAATAGATATTTTTAAAGAAAAAAAAAAGCCTAATACAATGTTTAGGTTACTTATTATTATTACTTAATTAATCAGGTTCAAATACTAGACCTGGAATAGTCTGAAGAAACAGGAACACAAAAAATTATGAAAAAGGATGATCAGAAATTTCCAACTCCAAGTAAAATGACTTCAAATGGAAATATGTAAATTTTCAGTAGGCCTCCAGCTTAATATATATATATATATATATATATATATATATATATATATATATATATATATATATATATATATATATATATATATATATATATATATATATATATATATATATATATATATATATATATATATTTCTGGAATGAAGGTTAGATACATGAATCAAAAGGTTTTAATATCCTGACAATGATTATTGGTCTTTATGGAGTATCAAATGACCTTTATAAGATGTTATAGACAAAAAAAAGAAAAAATGCACAACTAAAAAGCATATAATATAATATATATATATATATATATATATATATATATATATATATATATATATATATATATATATATATATATATATATATATATATATATATATATATATATATATATATATATATATATATATATATATATATATATATATATATAAAAGTTTATTTACCTTTACAGACAGACAAACAGCATTCCATATTTCTTCTGAACTCTGCTCATAAAAGTCCGATCTTGAATTATGAACTGATATTGGATTTACAGAAAATGAGAGGACCTGACCTGTGTTTGTAAAGAGACCAGCTCTAACACTTTTAGATCCAACATCCACACCAACAAAGAGACTGTCTTCTTTCATCTTATTGAAAATCCTAATAATGGTTCTTGTATTGACAGGGTTGTGAAATTTCAAGCAGCAGGGAGGTCACCGTCAATTTTAATTCCTGTATATCCTATGTTTTTGTCAACAAACCAATATATATATATATATATTAATATGTATATATTTGATATTTGCATATAACTCTTATATTAAAAAATTTCTATATATATATATATATATATATATATATATATATATATATATATATATATATATATATATATATATATATATATATATATATATATATATATATATATATATATATATATATATATATATATATAATTTTTAAACTGCTATTAAGGATTCAACCTGACCTCTTTCTTGGATAGTGAGACAGAGCATTACCACCACACTGACAATGGTACAAAAGAGAATCGCATCAATAGCTCTTAAACAACCAACATGAAGACAGATTCAAATGACCCTCACTACCGCACCCGAATGTGGAGTAACGGATCAGTTACTATCCCCAAACACATGCAGAACATGTAAGTATAAAAATCACACAACCCTTGGAATGAAATTTTAAATTTCTTAACTACTATTGGGGATTCTAACCCTGACCTCTTGAATAGTAAGACAGAGCGTTAAAACCAAACCACAATGGTATAAAAGATAATCACATCGGGAAAGCTCGAGAACAACCACCATGATAACAAACTCGAAGGATCTATCCAACCATGCCCATATGTTGGGTAATGGATCAATTACTATCCCTAAACATCTGCAGAATAATATGGAACAAAGTCATGGTTTATCTAGATGACATTTTTGTTCTAGGAAGAACCTTTGATGATCACATGGAAATCTTAGAAAAAGTATTAATAGCCCTTGGAAATATTGGGTACAAACTCAAACCAGAGTAAAACAAGAATTTGTAGGACAAAGGTTGAGTTCCTTGGTCACCGAATCTCTGAAAAGGGAATAAAACATTTAGAGAAAAATCTTAAAGGAGCATTAGACTTTCCGGTTCCCTCCACGGTAAAACAGCTCCGACAATTTCTGGGTATGGTCAATTTTTACCGCAGACATATCCCAAATTGTTCCCAAATTTCACAACCATTATCATCTCAGATGGGAGGCAAAAAAGGTTAATTTGAATGAAAATTGCCAACAATCCTTTTGTAAATTAAAAGCTGCTTTAGTAGATCCTGAATTATTAGGATTCATCCTGAATTATTAGGATTCCCAGATTACTCTCCAGAGGCTTCACCATTGGAGTTATTCATAGATGCTTCTAGCATAGGTGCAGGGGCTTGCTTATCCCAAAAGCAGAATGGGATACAGAGACCCATTGCTTATATCTCAACAACGTTTAGTGGACCCCAAAAGAATTAAAGTGCCATTGACAAAGAACTTACAGCACTGCGTTGGGCAGTGAAATCCCTTAAGACTTTAAAAGGCATTAAATTTGTTATTTACACAGATCACCAACCACTAATTTACTTACAAAACATGAGTATGGCGGATGGGCGAGTAGCTAAGATCTGGGAGGAATTAAATGACTTTGATTTTGAAATTAGGCACATTGCAGGGAAAGTAAATATTGTTGCAGATGCCCTACCAGATCTCCAAAACCTGATCAGTCCCTTGGAGAAATTACTGAATCAAAATCGGAATCAGTTGAGTTTGTACCCCCAGGATTCGAAACCATAGAAGTCCCAGGTGGCAGTGATACTGTTTTTAAATGTTTCTCTCAATTCCTTTTTGGTACACCTGAAAATCATCGTGAAATATGCAAAGCTATAAGTGAAGAACTTTTGAACCATATGGGTAAATATATAGGTCAGCATAGAAACATTAGGAACATTAGGAAGAAGATTAGGGTCATGAAATGTAGCAGTCAAATCCCTCTCCCAGAAGTTATTGATGCTTTTTGTAAGCTCTACAAAGTTAGAGTTGAAGTTTTCTATGAAGATGACAAACCTATGGTATATGGTTCCCAGTTTGCTGATAATATTTGTTATTTGAAGTGCCTAGGAGGCATACATTATACCTACTTAAAACCAATTTTATTAGCAACCAAATTAAATGAAATAATTCCCTATATAAATAACATAGTTCCAATTTATGATAATGTAAACTTAGCCTGTAATAATATTAGGGAAATTGATATTTTCACTGACCAAACTTATGATAAACCCATGAAAACTTTAAAAACACAAATATCCTTAGAGAACCCTAGTTCAAACTGGGCACTTTCCTTAAAATTATTTAAACCTTATAATAAAGAATTTATTATCATAAATGACTTATTTTATAGACAGAAAGAAAACAATAAACCCCAAATGGTAATATCCTTTGATTCAGTTGTTTTAATTGCTTTAAGATTACATTGCAACCTAGCCCACATTGGTCGGAATAAAATTCTGGAATTAATTTACAGATATTTCTGGCATCCCCGTGTAAATCAAGTAGTTTCTGATGTAGTAAAATGTTGCCCAACTTGTCAGAAATTAAAAACTCACTCTAGCAATATTATACCCTACTTTGAAGATTGGCTCGAATAGTCCTTATGGCCTCGTGGCTATGGACCTTCTCCAATTCCCTATAACAGATAATGGCTATAAGTGTTTCAGTTTTTATCGACCATTGGGTCCTTAGTTCTTTTATCTTGATGAAAAAATATTTAGATCGGAAAGATTGGTATTTGATTGTAATTTTATTATAAATTTAAAAATAAAAAAACAAACCGCAAGTAATTTTTGCAAAAGAA
This sequence comes from Armadillidium nasatum, assembly GCA_009176605.1. Lineage (NCBI taxonomy): Eukaryota > Metazoa > Arthropoda > Malacostraca > Isopoda > Armadillidiidae > Armadillidium > Armadillidium nasatum. The sequence goes on along the minus strand of SEYY01009506.1, from coordinate 15,193 downwards.
AATTTAAAATTAATTTATTTCACTCAAATTCTCGATTTAATGTTAAAGATGTGGATCGTTGAAAATGAATTGTGAATATAATTTCTGTTGGTTTCATAAGAATATTTTAAATGAAACTGATGCAGTGAGATGTTTTCAGAAACACAAAATTGCAATTGAAAATAAATTATTTTTTGATTAGGTTAGGTTAGGTTAGGTTACGTTAGGTTGTTAGCTCACGATTTAAATAAAACTATTTTCTCTAGGTTTGTGCCAATTCAGTGTCAACTTCTGAGCCAATTGGAGGACATGATTTCACTTTTCAAATAGATGAGACGTTATTTTCAAAGCGTAAAAATTATAAAGGACGCTATATATATATATATATATATATATATATATATATATATATATATATATATATATATATATATATATATATATATATATATATCATTTATTAAATAAATAAAAAAAGCTCAAAAAGTTTTATATGCATTTCTATCATTAAAAATTATTATTTTCATTTTTAACTTCTAAGTAAAGACAGGCGGACAAACCTTTCCGATCTAAATATTTTTTCATCAACATGAAAGAACGATGGTCCGACCATTGTTCCAAATGGGCATGCGTGGTTCCAATGAAAAATAAGCAAAGCATAATGGTAGCTAATGTTTTAGAATATAGAATACTTCCTTTTTTGCATAAATTACCCAATCGCGCTGCTGACTGACAATGGTATGGAGTTTATAGCAGAACCCTTTCAAATCATATTAAATCAGTTTAATATAAAACATATCAAAACCGCTCCATTACATCCCACCAGCAACGGTATTTGTGAACGATTTAATCGTTGTCTTATCCAATTCTTAAAATGCTTAGTGTTAGAAATCTATCTAGTCCCCTTTTAAATTTGACAAGAGAATCACAGTCAACAATCTCTTCTGGCAAGTCATTCCAAAAATTAACAACTCTATTACTGAAAGAGTATTTTCTTAGATCGAGATGGCATGGCTTCTTTTTAATTTTCTTATTATGTCCTCTAGTTACTCTTCCATGGTCCACTATGAAGTATTTTTCAATCTCTGTATTACTGTCAGATGCAAATATTTTGTAAACTTGTATCATATCCCCTCTGAGAAATCTCCTTTCAACTGAGAACATTCCTAACTCCTTCAACCTCTCTTCATAGCTCTTATTTTCAAAGCCAGAAATCATCCTTGTTACTCTCTCCAGCATATCTATGTCTTTTCTTAAATGAGGAGCCCAAACCTGTGCACAATACTCTAATGCTGGCCTGACATAGCTATTATATAGTTTGCTTATAACCTCTTTGCTCTTGTAAACTACATTGCGATTAATTATACCTAACATCTTATTAGCTTTATTCCTTGCTTCCAAACATTGATCACCCACCTTCAGATTACTGCTAATAATCACACCTAAATCCTTTTCTTGGTCCACAGTCTCAAGCCACTCCCCATTCATTTCATAATTAAATCCTTCATTTGAGTAACCTACATGAAGAACTTTACATTTTTTACTATTAAAGTTCATTTGCCACCTCTCTGCCCAACCAAGAAGTCTATCTAGATCACCTTGAAGCTTTATGCATCCATCATTATTCCTTACTGAGGTAACCACTTTGGTATCATCTGCAAACTTAGAAACCTTACATTTAAGACCTTTGTCTAAATCATTTATATATATAAGGAACAAAAGTGGTCCCAGCACAGAAACCTGTGGGACCCCACTCTTCACTGTTTCCCATAATGACTTATTTACCATTAAGTAATACACACTGCCTTCTGTTCTTTAACCACTCTTTAATCCAATTGTGTACCATTCCATCTATACCATACTGCGACAACTTTTGCATCAGCCTAACATGGGGTACCTTATCAAAAGCCTTGCTAAAGTCTAAATATATGACATCAACTGGATCACCCCTGTCTATACATTCAGTAATATATTCCATAAATTCTAGTAGATTTGTCTGACATGATCTACCCTTTCTAAAGCCATGCTGGGAGTTATATAGTATCTTGTTATCATCTAAATGCTTCTCTATATGACTTTTCAGTAACTTTTCCAAAATTTTCACAACCAGAGATGTTAAACTAACTGGCCTATAGTTCCCTAAATCTTCTTTACTACCTTTTTTAAATATGGGCACCACATATGCTGCTTTCCAGTCCTCAGGTACCTCTCCAAAAGCAATAGATCGCTTAAAAATCAAATACAGTGCCTTTGCAATACTGCTACTCCCCTCTTTTAGAATTCTACCATACACACCATCCGGACCCGCTGCCTTATTTGGGTCAATGTGTTCTAGTAAGGATGCGATTTCATTTAACTCAATTTGAAATGTTGTACACCTATTCATTACATGTATACTAGAACTATTACTCTCTAAACTGCTATCCAACCTTTCCTCAGTAAACACTGATGCAAAATAAGCATTGAAAATATTAACCAATTCCTTATCTGAACTTACTAAATTCCCATCAATTTTAATTGGGCCAATTTTCTTACCCTTGCTTTTAAATTTATAAAAGCTAAAAAACTTTTTCAGGTCTTTATTACTGTTTCTTGCCAAATTAATTTCTGCCATTCTCTTTGCTCTTCTTATTGACTGGTTAAGTTCATTCCTAATTCTCTTATAATATTCCAAATCTTCCCCCCTTCCTAATTCTCTTATAATATTCCAATTCTTGCTGGGGTTGCCAAAAATTTTTGAAGAGGTCAAAAGCACTGAAATTTTAGGTTAAGAAAATTAGATATAATTTAATTGAAATTTATTTAATTATAAGGAAGGAATAGAACAGTCAACATTTACTTAAATTAATGATTATATGCATTTACTCAAAAAAAAACAGAAAACTACAGATTTTGTATAATAAAAGTTTTAAAAATGTAGTTAATTTTTTTTTTTTTTTTTCTGATTCACAATAGTGATTCAACAAGTTCATGAAGTTAAAGTTTGAAACAATATAAGATATAAAATTTTCAATATAACTTGTATTTATACATATCATTGCTATTTTATTGCTGTATATCAAACTTGTATCATTTAACTACATTATTTCAAAATTATTATTTTGTTTATACTTTCAGTCTCTATGACTAAAAGATCAGCTTCAGCAGTATGGGAGAAATTTAGAATGCTTCAGGATAGGATTGATAAAGCTAAATGTAACATCTGTAGCCAGGAAATTAGAAGAGGACCTCCAGGTGTCCAAAGTAAAAAAATTTCAACCAAATCTTTATGGAGGCATCTAAAATCAAAATACAAAGATGAACATTCACTAGCAGAAGAGGAGCGGTCAAAACAGAAAAGAAAAAGAAAATATTGAAAAAACAAGAAGAAAAATCTTTTCTTAAATTTTGTTTGATTTATATATCAATAATAAGTATAATTTGCCATTTTAACCTCGGCAGGCAAACTCCAGTTTTACCTGATTTTTTTAGCAAGGGCTGGGGCCCTGGTTAGTCCACAGTTGGAAGTAGAGATGTACCGATAGTATCGGTATCGGCCATTTTTTGGGTATCAGTATTGGTTAATTTGGCTGATACTTGGCCGATACTCCAATACTTTGAATTCGAATACTATGTGGTCTTTATCTTAAAGGAGTATATTATGTCATGTTTGAATAATAGCGTATTTTATATTTTGTCTTTTCTGCTGATTAATTGAGGTCTCTTCTTTCATTATTTTTATTCTTTATATTGTAGCTAGTTAAAGAATCCTCTTGTAAATTGTAATCATGTTAAAACATAAACGCGAGTAGATAAACTTTGTTAATACTTACTGGAAAATGAAAATGGAATATATTTTGAATAAACACAAACATAAAAAAGTTATTAGTATTATATTTGCATTTATTATTCCTAAAAGATAATATTTTAATTTATAAAATATACTTGGGCACAACCAAATATGAAATACAAGACTAAGTATTGGTTGTACATTGAATGCAATCTTCAGTTGCCTAGCAGTACACAATTTTTCTATCTTATTATTGTGCATTTCTTATAATAATTAAAGTATCGGTATCGGCACCTTAAAAAAATAGAGTATCGGAATGGGCCTCTTTACTGGTATCGGTACATCTCTAGTTGGAAAAGTACATTTGTCCAACCAATTCTGAAGAAAAGTAGCTGCTCAGATCATTTTAACTTGTATTCTATCAATGATCTTTGAAACCCTTCTCAACTCCCATTTCTTGGATCATGTGGAGTCCCTTTCCAATCTTTCCTATCATCAGAATTGGCTTTCAGCACTGGAGGTTCATTAGTGATAAACTTTCCTACCTCAAGGCTTAAAGATTTATATTCTGCCCCTAAAGGTCTGGGGAGTGTTGTTTGGAAACACTTGACATATCCAAGACTTTTGTCTGGTTATGAGGTTATGACATGAAGCTCTGCTTTCCAGGCTCCCATCTTTTGGGTTTCATCCTCATTGCTTACTTATGCCTAGCTTTTTTTCTAATAATTCCAAGTCGGCTGTTGCTGACAGGCCAACTTTTTCCTTTTCTATCAACAATGGTGTCCCATAGGGTTTTGTCTTATCTTCTGCCCTATTCCTACTTTTCATTAATGATCTTAAGTTGCACAAGTAACTCTATCCATTCACATACCAATAATATGTGATATAGCAATCATATCTAGAGTGGCTCAGGTTTTAACTATCTTTTTAATAGGATCAGGTCAAAGGAAAAAAAAAAAATTTAATTTTCATATTTTCCTTTTTACACAACCCTTTATCTCTATTCCGTGATGTCATTGCTTTGCCTTTTTTCAAATGGATCCCAGTTGCACAAGGAGTGTAGCGTTTGCACATGAGTTTGTGAGGACACTGGCAACTGATTCATGCCTGCTCATTGTAGTGCTTTCTTCTGTCTAGCCACCACTGTTTTGTAGAATTCTATGTTTCCTGACAAATTTAATCTCCCTCACTTTAAAACTCACATCAGTGCTTACCTGCAAAATTTGTGATATATAGAAATTATACTTAATTTTTACTCTTGAAGCTTTCATAATTATTTTAACATCCCCTCCTCAATTAAAACTCTTTAAGTGAATGATGGTAATAACTGGGTTATTATTATTATTATTATTACTATATATATATATATATATATATATATATATATATATATATATATATATATATATATATATATATATATATATATATATATATATATATATATATATATATATATATATATTGGCATCCCTCCTCCTACTCCTTTTCCTCTCAGGTATCCCACGTCTCTACCTGTAATTACTCATGATCGGGTGCATGGGATCCTGAAATCTATGAACGTCAGGAAGGCCAGTGGTCCGGATGGCATTCCCCCTCGTGTTCTGAGAGAGTGTGCTTCCGAGTTAGCGCATGTTCTCGTTCATATCTATTCTCTATGCCTTAACACTAATACTTTTCCTCTATGCTGGAAGAGCACATTTGTTCAGCCAATCCTCAAAAAAGGTAGCAGCTCTGACCCTTCGATCAACCTATAGCTCTCACTTGTCTTCTGTCTAAAATTTTTGAAACTCTCCTCAACTCTCATTTCCTGGATCATTTGGAGTCTCATTCTCTTCTTTCAGATCACCAGTATGGCTTTCGACGTTCGAGGTCAACTGGTGACATACTTTTCTATCTTACTGATCTATGGTCTTCTGCCCTTAGGGACTTCAGGGAGTCTTGTGTGGTGGTGCTTGACATATCCAAGGCTTTTGACCGGGTATGGCATGCGTCACTACTCTCTAAGCTCCCTTCCTTTGGGTTTCCTCCTTTCCTTTGCTTACTCTTGTCTAGTTTTCTCTCAGATTATTCCATTTTGGCAGTAGATGGAGTGACTTCTTCCTCTTTTTCTGTCAACTGTGGTGTTCCTCAAGGTTCAGTTTCATCTCCAACTTTATTCTTCCTTTTCATTATTGATCTTCTCAACTGCACTTCTAACTCTGTTCACTCTTATGCTGATGACTCAACTCTACATTCTTCTACTCATTTCAAATCTGCTCCCTCTTTTGCTTCTAGAGTTGCTTCTCATCTTCAACTTTCCGATTCTATTCTTGCCGATCTGGATGGGAATTCCCGGTGGGGTCATAGCAACCTTGTGAAATTCAACTCTTTTAAAATCTCAACTTCTTCACATTTCCCTCTCTAAAACACCTCCTAACTTTCCTATCCTCTTAGATGGCTCTCCCATCTTACCTGTAAATAACATTAACATTCTAGGTCTAAACATAATAAATTGTCTTGGAAACCTCATATCACAATGGTTGCTAAACCAGCCTCTAAGAAGCTGGGAGTTCTGTTCAGGTTGCGAGAATTTTTTTCTTCTGAGCAGTTACTCCAAATATATTATTGTCTTATTCGCCCTTGTATGGAGTACTGTTCTCACATTTTGGGGGGTTCCGGCTCCTCCTCTCTTCTGGATAGGGTTGAGTCTAAAGCTATAAGATTAATTAACTGTCCCATCTTTCAAACTCACTTGCTTGCTCCCTCATCTTTGTGACATGACGTTGGTGCACTATCTCTTTTTTATAGCTACTACAATGGCAGGTGTTCGAGGGAATTGGCCTCTCGCATTGCTCCACCATTGCGTTGTTCTTGTTGCACAAGGGGTGCCCTGCTTTCGCATCAATTTTGTGGATGTAGGAAACCCCAGGTTAGCCCATTGTGATGCCTCCTTCTTTCAAGCCACTTCTGTTCTGTGGAACTCTCTACCATCATCCATTTTTCCTCCTGTATTTAATCTTCCACTCTTCAAGGCTTCCATCTGTGCCCACCTGAGGGATGTGCGTTAGGTCTGTGTTTGAATGAGTTTTCTTCCCCCTTGTGTCTGTCCCCTCCTTGAAAAGGGCTCTCTGCCTGTTAGTGGTGGCAATCTGTAAAAAAAAATATATATATATATGTATATATATATATATATATATATATATATATATATATATATATATATATATATATATATATATATATATATATATATATATATATATATATTATATGAACCGACCGGGGCCCCGGCCAAACCCGGCCATTTTTACTGACCCCGGCCCCGGCTAAAAATCAGGGAAAACCGGGGTTGCCGGCCGGGGTTAAAATGGCAAATTATACAAAAAAAAAAATTTTTTTTTTTAAATTTTCAGCAGATTCTGCTGAAACTCAGTGTATATATATACATTTTTTACCGGTAAGAAAAGTCCATTTCTTAGCGTTTTTCCGAGTCTATTACGGTTAAAAAAAAAAATTTTTTTTTTTTTTTTTTTGGAAATTTTACCCTTTTTCAATAGAATGGCGGTGCCAAACCACTTTTTAGAATGAGCTGAAAGTTGGACTATTTATTCAAAATTATATGGGCTACAAAAGCCTCTAATAGACTTTTGTTCCCAGAGTTATAGGAAAAATGTTATAAGCCAAAAACTGACCAACTATAGAAAAAAAATTTTTTTGAACAAAAAAAATCCACCTTTTCAGACAAAATCTTTTTTAAAAAAATACAACTATAACATTTCCTATTTTTGGTGTGTATAGAGGAGGGGTGGGGCTACAAATTCCTCTATGTACTTTGTTCGATGAGATTCGTTGGTTTTAGAGATATAGCCTTCAAAAAGGTCCATTTTTGGCCAAATTTCAAAAATTCCCAAAGTTTGAGAGGCTATATCTCGCTTCAAACAAAGGGCATTTAAAAATGCACTAAATAAAAATTGTTGCCCTGTTCCTCTTCTAAACAATATTCACAAATAAAATAAAATAGTAGGTAGCGTTTTTTTTTTAAATAATTTTTTCCTCCAGAAGGGTACGATTTTTGCAAATTTTTTTTCAAGTGCTTATAACTTTTTTCTAGACGTGATATCAAAAATTTATTCCCACCAATGCAAGAAATTGGGGCAAAGGTATTCAGTTAAATTTTCAGCTCATGTGGACCAGTGGTTTGACCCAGTTATTCAGTTTTTTCAACTTTGGGTCCAAATAAGTTTCAAACCTTTATAGACTCAAAAAAAATGCTCGAAATCAACTCAGAACTTCGTGAAAAAATTCACATACTTTGAAAATTTCAGCTCAATCAGTCAAATAATAAAAAAAAAATTTCAAGCAAAATATAAAAAAATTAAGATTTTTTTTCTTTTCTGTTTCTTTTGACCGCTCCTTTTCTACTAGTGAATGTTCATCTTTGTGTTTTGATTTTAGATACTCCAAAACGATTTGGTTGAAATTTTTTTTACTTGTAGCACCCGGAGGTTCTCTTCTAATTTTCTGACTGCAGATGTTACATTTAGCTATTTCGAGCCTATCCTGAAACATTGTAAAGTATTCAAATACTGCATAAGCTGATCTTTTAGCCATATTGACTGAAAGTATAAACAAAATAATAATTTTTAAATAATGCAGCTAAATGATACAAGTTTGATACATAGCAATAAAATAATAATGATATGTATTATATACAGGTTAAATTGATAATTTTATATCTTACATTTTTTCAAACTTTACCTTTGGGTCTTACCTAGGTAAACGTGTTAAATCACTATTATGAATTAGTATAATTTTTTTTTAATTTTTGTACTTTTTTTAAACTTTAAATATACAAAACTGTAATTTTCTGATTTTTTTTTAGAGAAAATGCATATAATCATTAATTTAAGTGAATGTTGCCTATTCTACTCCTTCCTTACAATTAAATAAACCTTATATCTAATTTTCTTAACCTAAAATTTCAGTGCTTTTGACCTCTTTACAAATTTTAGGAAACCCCGGCCAAATTTGGGTGACCCCGGCCCCGGCCCCGGTCAAATTCCAACCCCGGTCGGTCCTATATATATATATATATATATATATATATATATATATATATATATTATATATATATATATATATATATATATATATATATATATATATATATATATATATATATATATATATATATATATATATATATATATATATAATAAGAAAAGTATAACAGGCTAATTGAGATTCTCCAATAAAGAGGGGTCATAGCCCCTCCTATAAAAAATTTTATTACACTAATGAGTTTAACTTAATAACTTACATACTGTATAATAAATGTGATTGAGATAATTATCTGCAAGAAGAAAACTGAAATCTGGGAAAAGGCATCCTTATTGGCAACTTTTGCATTTTGTTGATTGAGACAATCTTGATAGTCCCCTGTGGCTTCCAAATGTCTTATTTTCTAATGTCCTTATGTTATCTGGGTTCAATGTAACCATAAGTACTATTAATTGAAATTAAATATAATTTTCAATTCAAACCTTAAAGTCAAGACAACAAATAATAACAACCAACAACTCCAAAGTTCAAAGCTGGATTTCAAATTACACTATGGTTACTTCCTTACTTACTTGTTACTTGTTGTGTAAGTTTATTTGTTCTCAATTAAGAGAATCTTGAACTCAGTAGAAGAGAGTCTGTAAATAGAGACACACCATAGTAAAGTCACCAAAGAGTAAGTCAGTAATTACAATCTGTTGATTTGGGAAGTGAAGTACAGGTACCTTTTTAAGCATATTATAACTTCTGGAAATTGTTTAGGTGGTATTCCCTGGCCACCCAGGATAGTTGGAATGGAAAAAGTTGAGACACCCAGGGCACCCAGATTGTTTCGGAAGGAAGCTCTTTGAATACTATACGCAGAGCAATCAAACAGGAAGTGTGTCACAGTTTCAGGACCACACTTGCAAGAAGGACAAATATCAGTATCTGACATTCTGAGACAATGGAGATGCATATTTAATCCAAAATATCCTGTCTTAGGTTACATTACTTGGGGTTTGATGGGCTTATGGAAGTACAATCCCCTGCCCATGGTCCTTTTCCTTCCCAAGAAATGTCTCAGATTCTATGAAGTTCACCAGTGTGAAGGAGGAATTTGCAAGTAGCATCAATTACCGCAGTCTCATATTCCAGTGGTGTGTTTGTTGCATCAAGCAGTATGGGGAGAGTAAGAACTGAAAGTCCTAGAGAATACAAGCTTTGAAGAAGAAGAGATCTAGCTATTAGATATTTTGGACAGTGGAGAAGGAAGTGTGGAATGTCCTCTACCATGGTGGGACACCAAGGAAAGAAAGGCTGTCTTGTAATGCCCAATCTGCAGAGGTAAGAGTTCAGTTCAATCTTGTATGGCATATTCTCAATCTAGTTAAGGCAGTATCCAGTCTCTGGTTATGATTTATATATGTATGTGGATGAGCAGAAGAATCCACCCTGAACTGTCCCAACTGAAAGGTAAACAGGAAATTTTAAAGTTCCTGATCTCATATATTTCTATAAACCTTGTTGATTACTCCACCTGTTTCTCTAATTTCTAGTGAGGTGATAGTGAGTGAATCAAGGATGTGCACAAGTTGTGCAGCTTTATCAACAATTTCATTGGGAGGGATACCTATATGTGAAGGTACCCACTGGAAATATATTACCCAAGATGGAGTGACTAACAAAATTAGGAGACAAGAGTGTATGTGGTAGTATATTCTGTGGAATGAATGTGGCTTGGAAGTAGAGATGATTTGAAGAGCCAGCTTAGTCACAAAATATAATTTCCTTTTGTGGAGGAAGGAACTGTTCCACAAAATGCAGAGCCTGAAATATGGCATACAATTCAGCAAACACTATGGAGTGCTCCGGTAGAAGTTTCCAGTTTGATATTGTAAGTTTCCAGGTTCTAGTGGGCTGAAGTGAGGGAAATATTTTGCTGAAGAGGTAGATGCTGGAGCAGTTATTTTGGAACCATCTGTAAGTATGGGAAAGAAAATGTAATTGTGTTAAAAAGATTGAAGAAAAGCTGCTGACCTTCCTGTGGAGTATTCCTCCTGCTCTACTTCTCCAAAGAGAAACTGAAGAATATTTGAGATAAACATAGAGGGGAAAGCGGAATCACTGCAGAGCCTGGAGAGAACTGTGGAATTAATATTTCCTGAGTAAGGTAGTGAGATATAGCTCAAACAATAAATGGTTGGTGTCTTGTGCCCAGTTATTTAAACAAGGAGAATCCAGGAACGAATAATATAATTTATACAATGAGTGGGATTGTGGATAAGTTGAAACCTTATGGAGATAATTTGTAACCTGAATTTCTCATTGGAGGTGAAGGGGAAGAAGACCAGTTTCCGCAAGTAGAACAGCTAAAGGGGAGGATCTGAAAGCTCCCAAGCATATTCGAACAGCTGCATTTTGTAAGATATTGAGTTTCTTTAAGATTAAGGAGGATGCAGAGCCATAAATTTCAGTCCCATATCTGAATTTACTCTCTATAACTGCTTGATAATACAGGAGTAGTAGCGCTCTATTGGCTCCCCAGTGCAATCCTGAAATTCTCTTTAACACATCAATTCAATGCAGACAGGAAGACTGAAGATATTCTATATGGTGTTTCCATGTTAAAAAGAAGGTCCATCTTTATTAAGACCTAAGTATCTGTGCTTTGTTACAAAAGGAAGAGTTTTAGAGGTCATAACAATTGTGGGTATAAAAGGAATTCTCCTTCTAGTTAGGCACATTACAGCACTTTTCTCAGGGCAGATATGGAGGCCACATGTGCTTGTCCAAAATGATAATGAATGCACTGCCTGTTGCATTATGGTTTCAGCCACCACTAGTGAAGGTGAGGAGACCAGGAATGCTATATCATCTGCAAAAGCAAGAATTTTCACCTCCTGTGGAAGAGGTATAATTTGTAGTAATACTGTGAATAGTAAGGGGCTTTAGATAGAACCCTGTGGTACTCCTCTGTGTTCAAAAATTTTTTGTGATGTTGATTCCCAACAGAAACTGAGAAAGATTTGGCTGCTAAAAAGTTTTTAAGCCATAAAAAGAGGGCAACCATGAAGTCCTTTATCTGACAGTGTAGCTAAAATTCTCAGATGCACAGCCGAATCAAATGCACTCAAGATCAATAAAGGTCAATGATTTATTAAGGCAATGATTTATTTCGAAAAGCAGTATAAATATGGTGTTCAAATTCCAGTAAGCAGTCCACTGTGCATCTCCTTGGGCAAAAAGCATATTGCCAAGGTGGAAGCACATCTATTGGTTTCTACCCACCAAGACAGACGAGAGTGTACCAGTTTCTCATGCACCTTACCAGGACACGACAGAAGTCGAATGGGGCAGTAAGAAGAAGTCTGTGTAGGGTCTTTACCAGGTTTGAGAATGGAGATGATCAGAGAGTATGCCCATGACTCAGGAAAGGTACCAGAACTCCAACAAGAGTTGATTAAATCTAGTAAAATTGGAGAGATTGATCTGACATATGTTTTAGGAATTCATTCAATATTAAATCTGGACCCATGGCTTTCCCTGTGGAGGAGGAAGTGACAGTCTGCTGTAGCTCTTTTCGTGAAAATGGAACGGAAAAGTCAGATGAGGGAAGATGCAAAGCAATCTCAATTGTTTCCATGAGCCCATGTGTGTGTGGCAGAGAATGAATTGAAGCTGGTTCTGTTCAAAGAACTTGGAGAACTCTTCTGCCGTTGACTTGTCATCTATTAAGGGCTCTCCATCCTTTGTGATAGGGAAAGTGGGAATGGATGGTCTACCCTCCATCAGCTTTAAGAAGTTCCAGGTTCGAGAGGGAGATGAAGCCGAAAGGGAAGAGCAATGAGAATCAACTGTTTCTTGTTTCTGAAGGTTGATTATTCATTTACACTTAGAAAATAACTGGCAATATTGAATACAATATGATAAAGTTGGAGCACATCGCCATCAATTATAAGCACTGTTTCTTGATGCAAGTGCACTGCAACATGTGGCATCTCACCAAGGAACATTTGGCTTTGGACCAAAGGACCCTTCCATTAGTCTAAAGAGGGATTTACCCACTCAAAAAAAAATCCAAGGTCATTGTGTCTACCCTGACGTTTATGTCAGAATCAGGGGCATGTGTAATCTGTAACGTTTTGGCAAATGTGACTCAGTCTGAGGTATTACCAAAATGTCATCATTGTCTCGAGCTTCTAAGTGTGACGGGCCTTTTGAGGGGCACAGTTACCACTATAGGGAAATGATCACTTCTCATATAAGGTCTTGTTGTGATGGAAGCAGATACAAAAATATCACCTCCGAGGCAAAGATCCAGGGTAGATTTCATAGCTCTATATGGGTCAATATGTGGGGGGTCTGATCAGGTGGAGTAAGAAGTATAATATTTGCAGATTGGAGCAGTGTTTGAAAGAGGGCTAATCCTGTTTTGTTATAGTATGTACGATGTATGGGGTATAGATGGCTCCCAATAAGAATGATGGGCATTAAAATCATTATAAATATGCACCAGGGGTTGCAATTGATGGAAATAATGAAGAAATTCCTGGCTTTCAATATCTTTATTAGGGTTATAGCATATCAGGATGGAGTACCATTTCGATGATATGTTAATCTGAACAGCTAAGACCTCCATCCCCCCCTCCCCAGGATAGCGTTGAAGTGGGAGAACAGCATAAAGGCCTTATTTTATAAGGAAAGCCAAACCACCACCCTGTCCATCAGGCCTGTCTGCCTGTTCCATATTGTAACCATGAAAATAAGGAATGTATTACTCCTTTAATCATGTTTCACACAGTTCCACAAGATGGGGCTGTGTGGAGGCCATATAAAGTTTAAGATCAGGTAATCGAGGGAGGAGAGAGTGAGGATTCCAAAATGTGAACAAAGTTATTGGCCCTGATTCTGTGAAAGTGAGGTTAAAAGGGTGAGGAGATCAGGAAGACATGTGAGGAAAGCAGAAGTGAATGAGGAGGTGCTTTGGTATACAGAGAGGTTTTAGAATATTTCCTAGAGTAATGAGTAGCACTAGGGGTACATTGTCTGTGCATCAATTTTGCGTGAACATAGGTAAATTTTCCTGCTACATCTGTTCTGTGGAACTCTCTCCCATCTTCTATGTTTCCTTCTGAATTTAATGTTAATTTCTTTAAAGCCCACATCTGCGCTCACCTAAGAAATCTGCATTAGGTGGGTCTTGCAGTGATTTTTATTTTTCATCTTTTTTTATTCTTCTGACACACCCTCCTTGAATAAGGCTTTGCTTGTGGTAAAAAAAAAAAAAACTTCCAAGGAAAGTGGGTGGAGTAGGATGTGCTGTTCATATGGTAAGCAGGGATATTCCGGAACTGGTAGGAGGGCTGTGCCTCATGTTGAGGATTAGTAGTCACATTCTCGGGAATGACAGTGCAGGTGATGGTAATTCCTTCTGGGAATAGTGTCTGTGCTGTAAAGACATTGGTGGATGTATCTGAAACAGTATTATCATCCTGATGTGTGAGGCTTTACAAACTGCGTGAGTGTAACTGATGTCTGGATTTTCTAAAGGAATGACACAGTTTGGGCCTTATCCTGCACTGGGGGGCATGGAAAGACTGTGTTATCCAATAACGTATGGTGGGGAGAAGGTGGTAAAAGTTCTTTATGTGCAGCAGATCGTTTTGAGTTCAAAAAAGTTTGAATTCTTAGTCGAGAGTTTAAGGCCCCTAGGGCACTTATGAGAGGTGATTGGAAGCCTGAAGAAGATTGAGAGTACAATTTAAAAATTTCAATCGATCTTTTCTGGATTCAACAATTTGGAAAAGTTAGTTCATGACTTCCCATGCATATATAACAACAGTAAGGAAGGTTTTGGCACCCCATCGCACTGTGAAAACCACTGCAATTGTAACACCTTTGGTAGGATCTGCAGGTAAGAGACCCATGGCCATATTGGTTAAAATTTTAACATCTAAGTACAGGAAATATATAAGGTTTCACCTCATGAATAGCAGAGGCAATGGCCACTCTATCCAGCAAAGGACCAGCAAATTTTAACCAAATTATTTGGTTATTTTGAAATGATGTGAGCCTCGTGACATCCAATAAAGTTTAAGAACCAATAATACGTAAATTATTGGTTATTTTAGTATAATCAAGACCATTTGCCCCAATTTTGCCATATGTGACATCTCTGCTCTCCGGAGCATCTGATCTAGGTAGCCAGCATTTGATGTTCCATGCACCCAGTTTAGTGACTTTGGTGAAGTCAATTCTATCAAGGAAAAAAAAAAACCTGGAACCTGAGGGATGTACCCCTTCCTAGTACCTTTAGGGTTTCACCAATAATATATTTTTGAAAGATGGAGCCATGCATGGAAACTCTGGTTTTCTGGGGGGTTAAAAATATATGTTCCCAATCCACTGATTGAATAAGAA